>JAPYZH010000159.1:0-172112 GCA_030523085.1 Meteorus colon | reverse complement strand
TAAATCGCCCCATGACCATTTTCATACGGGGCACCTATTGCGATATCTTGATATCCATCTTGATCAAGATCACCTAGACACATCACTGATGATCCAAACCGCGCGTTTTCCACATTTCCATTAATTTCTAATGATAGATTGAATTTTTTCTAGAATATAAAGTCATGAGAGCGATACTGGATAGCAGCAGTTATTGACTGAATAGACCATGATTTCACTTACGGTATTTCTTGTGGTAAAAATGTATACACTCCCTTCATCACCTTTATTCGTCCACAGAGGAGCGCCCACAATGATTTCATCTTTGCCGTCATTATCAATGTCACAAGACGTCAAAGATGCACCGAAATATCCTCCTATTTGCGCACCATTCAATACATCAACCAAAAGTCTGATGTTCTGAGAAGGATCGTCAACATAAACCAATACTTCACCCACCATCTCGATCATACCAGGCGCGCCAGCAGCATATTGGATTTCATCATTGTCAAAATATTTCCCCGACGTTATGCTGTATCCTAACGATTCATTCATATAAATTTATACATCGCTCAGAAAAATAACTCTGTATCAGTTAACGGCGTTGATTACGGCAATATTGTTACCCAAATATTGGTGACTGTATTTTTCTTCTTCTGAAAAGAGACAATCGATTCCGGATTTGGATTGATTCAGTAGAACAAGGTCGCCGAACACATAGTCTATACCAGGAGCGCCCAACACCCCATACCATCGATCATCTTTCGAAAATGTATTCAATGAGAATCCAAATAATGCCAGTCCGTATTTATATCGCCAATTATAAGTTAACAGATCATTTCCTGCGACGGGCATGAATTTTTTAATGGAAAATTCATTAAAAGGTCGATGGGCATCCGCTTGTACATAATAACAGATTCCAGGCATATATGTATCCTTGTTCCATGCCAATTTCCATCTGGGAGAACATACCTGGAAATGATATGTTAATGTGGATGAGTGCTTACCACATATATCGATATATTATTTGTCTCCAACGTTCATTTTCCGACGATATTGAGATATATTACTCATCACGGACCACTATTTTCGGATTGTCTTTATTCTCCACTGATATGCTTGCACCAAGCCAAGAATTTTGTCTGGAAGCGGTACCGCTATCAAATATTTCGTGGGATGTTATATCCAAATTCCATTCGGTGCAATTGCTGCTCAAGGAACATTTGTACACTGTACCCGGTTCATCACGCGGTAGTCGAGTTGTATTTGCACGTGGAGCACCCACGATGAACCCAAAATAACTTGATCGATCCTGTTTGTTTTTTTGAGGATGACTGAAAACTTTTGCCCTCTCAACGTTCAAATTATATGCTTGGACTGCAAACAATAACGACAAGATGATGATCACTGCAAGAATAACAATTTTGCAACATGTGATGGGTGCACGAAAGAACATTTTTCAAGCCTTTGTAATGTAAGGAAACTCACTTAAATGGGAACTGAAATGATGATAATAGACGTCTGAGTTACTAACTCCCACCAGGAAGGATGTGGTATCCAGCAAACCACACTTACATCACATTTACTCAGTATATTTATTTGCTCGACGGTACGTTAATGAAGAAGTAAACGTCATCAAAGTCAACGTTTTCTTGCCCACGTTACTAATGTTCTCTGCCTTTATCACATCCGGTGACGACCTTTTATTCTTATTCGACTAATATTGGAATTATGATGTTTCAAATGAGTAATTGTCAACAATTTTTCAAATCTTTTTTTATTCATTCATGCAGTATTCAATCGATGATTAGACGTATAAATGTTTGATTGAATAACAATATTTGCTACGAAATAAGGCAAACATTCTGAAGGCGCTACACCTGGAATATGATGATGACACAGATATTATTGATGCAAGCTACATTATAATCGATTCAACTGAATGTATGACTCACAGTACATCTCGTTGTATATGCGTAACAAGTATTCGTAACTATCCCGCAACAATAATCTCAAATGAGATTCGATGATGATTATAGAAATGAGTCAATACACGAGTAATTTTAAACGAATTTAGGATAAAAAGATTTTTTTACACGCTACTGCGGCAATATCGCAAAATCACTAAAAGAAAGAAAATGCAATGGTGAAAGCATATTGCGTTGAAATTGAAATAATTTAAGAGCCTTTAATGAACAAAACTATACTGAATTATTCTTGATTAGGGAACACGCTCATTCCCATTATATATGTACATAAAAAGGGAGAAGATTTAACATTCATTCTCAAAATCAAATTTCTTCATATCATTGGAAGATCTGCATATTAATTGAAAATTGTTATTAGGATGCAGACCGTTTTCGATATCCTTTCCGCGCTGCATCTACTTTTTTCTTGAAGCACTTGAGTGATCGTTTCACTGTCCTTTCATGATCTGAACTCTCAGCATCATTGTAAGATGCATCGGCAGTTACGTCACATCTCTCAATCGGTGATGCACTTGACGTTACGCCACTATCCGGTGTTTCCGGTGCGTGCGAAGTTCGTTTCAAAGGTGTCGATGTTGATTGCTCTCTAGAATCATCATCGTCTGCATTTGCATTTTTATTTTGATTGTTACTATTAGATTTTCTTTCACGGTCATTTTTTTTCTGAGATTCCTTGCATCTTTCGGATCGACGTCGATAAACTCTCGTTGATGTCTCATCCATTTTCAGTCGTCGACGTTTTGCAGAGATTACGGCATCATCACTACTGTCACTACTGTAGTTTGATTCACCTAAATCGCTATCTGTGCCGATTGTTCTTACTGAATAACGTGATGCTCGCGAGTTTACACCAGTACTTGTACTTGGTTGTGTTGCATCAACAATAGGAACTTCATCATCAGAATCTCCTGATTGACTTCCCGTATGTGAAATATAACGTGAATTGCATTTCGGATTGTCCGACATCTTCATACCCATGCATTTTCTACGTACCTTGTTATTATTTTCCATCAATCTCGTTTGTTTTCTCTTCAACATTTTCACTCGTGATTTTAATTTTGATTGGCATCGGCGCAATATCTTTTCGTCATCTGTACTAGAACTTTTTCGTTTATCTGAATCTGAAGTATTATGGGTTGTATTCAATGTCGCACGATTGCTTCCGGATTCCATCGACGCCAATGTCATTAATTTTTTTCTGCAACTCCCAATCAAACGCGAGATTCTATTTGGTGATTGAAATGGGCGTTCCGGTGCTCTACCTCCACGAGATTTACGCAGGATATTAATTTTTGCACCCAGAACACTTGTAATCAATTGTATATCTGACGCAGATGGATCATCCGAATCACTCACGCTATGTTCTGGGGATGAAGAAGGTACATCTTCAATGTCACTTGGTGTTTGATAAGTGCTCGATGCATTTTCTGAGCTCCAACCTTCGATTTCACGTTGAATGAGTGAATCGAAGAACGCCATCATTCGTGGGTCTTCGCGTGTCGAATGAAGACCATAATCGTGGGTCATGAAATCGTGACTACGTAACATTAATTTCGCATATTGATCGTGCGTATAAACTTTTCTCTGCTGCTCCAATACACCATCAGTTTTCTATAATCACGAAATAACAGAGATAGTTTTGCATTGCAAATAAAATTGTCATTATGAATAAGGGAGAATGTTAATATACATACAGTCAAACCACCCAAACATCCAACACCAAGAGTGAATGGACTCCAGACTTTGATGATTTTTTCCACACCTGATGACACGAGTATACGGTACTTGGGATTGTAACGTACATGATTTACAATTGATCGGTGACCACGTAAAATCATTTGAGCTGATTCAACCCAATTGACACTTACATCATGAATTTTCCACATGTAAAGGCCGAAGTCATCCGAACCTGTGTCAATAGATAATGAATAATAATTGTTAATTATCATGATTTATATTGAGATTCTTCAAAATATTACACTAAGTCATACCTGATAGAACATATGACTCATCATCTCCGGCAAAACAACACGATTTCATTGTGCAACTATTATAATATCCTGGTTGATCGAATTGACATAGAAGATTAGGTGAATTGATATCATATAAAACAGGGGGTAAACGTCGTTTCAGCGCTAATAATCGTGTACCCGTTGAATTGAAACGCACATCCATGCAGCTTTGGGCTGGTCCCTCGACACCATATCGAAGTAAAGGCCTTGAATAGATGAATTAGAGATAAATCATTCCTTCGACGTCATGAAATGATACGTCGTAAGGTACAAAGTGATACATACTCGAGTGGATTTCTCACGTCCCACATGCTAACACCTTCTTCGGCATTAGCAGTTGCAAGTTGTTTAGGATCAGCTGGGTTGTACATGACAGATCGAAAAGGAGATTTATATTGTGCTAAACAAAGTGGCTCTGAACCACTGGGAGTTCTTATGTCGAAAATCAAAACTTTTCCATCATCACAGGCACTGGAGAATATATGATCAACTTCAGGATGTACTGACAATCCGCAGACTGGTTTTTCATGTTGGAAAAATTCCAACGGCTCACCGCTAGAATATTGAAAAGTAATAATCAGATTGTCGTAATAATTTCCTAAGCAACCATTAAAATATCATAAATTATGGTACGTTCTGAGATCATGTACGATCACATGATAATCATTGCCAGCTGAAAATATTTTCGTGTTGCCACTGTCAGAACCAAGGCAAAATATGTTGCTCTTGTGTTGTGCTTGCATAGCAATTGGTTTTCCCACACCATTTAAAGCTTCTTCGACTTTCCATATCAAAACTCTTCTGTCATCGCCACCTGTGCATTAATCACTCATAATTAGTATATACAGATTTATCTAAATATATATTCGCAATGACCTTGATCACTCCAAAATATAAATAACCATAATTAATTCATACCAGAAATAATAAGATCACCCTGTTTGGAGAATTCAATTGCATTCACGCAACCATAGTGTGAGAATAAATCTTTTCTGTATAAACTCTCACTTTTTCCCAATCGTGATTTAACAATTCTTTCACAATAATCTAGTCGATTATCAATTTGTCGCGATAGAACACATTCAATCGGATTGCAAGATGATAGTCGAGCCATGGTTGCCAGTTCTTATTCTTCTTTTTTCAATATACTTTATTTATCTAAAAACTCGCACTTAGGTCTCTAAACTTCGGTTCTTCTTCACTCCTTTTTCGATACATCACCCGATGTTGATGGATACAGAAAGTGATTTTACGTTATGACCGGAAATTTAGTCTTTCTCTTGCTCGTATATTTTTGTTTTTACTTCATCCTCTCCCGTTAACGTCACGTTGACGCCACAAACGACACGCATACATCATAGTACACTTAAAGACAATGAGATACGTATTGAATCTCAACAAAGGTGAAGCACATACTCTTTGGTTGCGTGTTTGGGCCACAATCTGTCGCGTTTCCCATGTTAACCGTCAGCGCAATCGTATCTATATATGAAAGCCGCACGAGTTTGTCAATCAGCTGTGAAGATACATTTTTTTTTCATCCGTCTGTCGCATGTCATAACAAATAAAACACATGTGACCTCAGTTTCGCTTCACCCATAGTATTTCACGATCTTATAATTGCTTTTAATATGCAATAAAATTCCGCATTATCTTCAGATTTTTCAAAGTTGTTATACAAAATTTGAGTGAAAATATATGAGACGAGAATCTTGCATTTATATGTACCTACAAGATTGATATTGAAACTCTAGTTCAACTAGTTGGCTTCATAACTGCAGCGCTACGGATTATATATATATATATGTACATATAAATAATAAAATTAAATACATGATGCAGTTTGGCGCCACTCATCAGTTTAAACACATACTTTTAACTGGTCCACCAGGTAAATTGAAGAGGATATTCTCATTTAACAGCTTCGGACATTTGATATTTTTGATGAACTTTTTCTTTTTTTTGATAAGAAAGGAAATTAATTGCTTATGATGTTATATTTATTGATCCCGAAAAGATTCGGAATTTTGGGTATGGACTTTCACGCGATTGAAAATTCAACTCTGTCGATCTTTTTAATGTATGATTATGTTTGTAAACATGATGTTTGTTTGGGTTTTATACGCGAATGATGAATACAAGATGTGGATTGTCTAATATAATGAAATATATGTCCATGAGTAATTATATTCATGTAACTATACTATAGGAATAGGAAAAACGACTGTGTGCAAGAAAACTATCCAATTGATTAAGGATGGGAATTACACGCTTGATGGGTTTTATACAGAAGAAGTTCGTTCAACAGATAGAAAAAGGATTGGATTCGATATTATATCTTTGAGTAATACTGAGAACAGAGCTGAATTAGCGCGAATTGAGTGAGTAGGTTTGATTCGGATATTTATTCTTTTATCAAATTTGAACATTTCTTTGGTTTGTTTTGCAGAAGCGCATTGGGAGGAAGAGAACCGTCGAAGTTTCGTGTTGGAAATTATCTAGTGTTTGTTGATGAATTTGAGCGTGCTGCGTTATTTTGTATGAAATCACGAACGGTATTGATTAATTACAATAGTTTTTTATTAAAATCTAAGAGTACTTGTAAAAGTAAATTACAATAGAATTCAAAATTGTATTTTTTTCAGGATATATTGATAATTGACGAAATTGGTAAAATGGAGTTGTTTAGTAAACGTTTCCATGATTGTGTTGAAAAATTATTCTGGAATAATATTGAGAGTAAACCATTGTGTATCATCGCCACGATACCAGAAAAAAAACGTGTTCCCCAGCGCTATTCGAAATTGTTTGAGAAATTTTATGACGATCCTAATTGCCAGATTGTGGATGTCAATACTCAAAACAGAGATAAATTACCCGGAATGTTACTTGAAAATGTAACTAATATTATCAAGATTGATCGAATGTAATCATTAATAATTATGGAAGACTGATGGCTTACATTATAAACATCATTTATTATTAACAAAAAACAAGGATATTAGATCGAAGTTCCTTCATCGGTCGCATTGGATTTGTATAAAAGTATTCGCTATTAAATATGACCGATTGTTACATTGTACTACATAATGAATACATACTAAATCGCACACGGATTGAGTTTGTATTGGATCTGTCCCTGTCATGGGATCATTGTTGATCGATATAAGAATACAATAGCTGAGTAAAGTGCATTTGCCAATACAGAATGATCCTTTTCGATTCTTTCTGCCTTTCATTCTATATACCCAGTTTTCATTTCAACAAAGTTTCTTTCGGTACCGCCTTAGTCCGCAAAAAAACATATCACTCATTGGGTACATTGCAAACAATACAGAATCGTATCTGTATGAATTTAATCAATTTCATTTCATTAATGTTATTTCGAACACGGTGAAAACATTTTAAAAATAGACACGCTCAATGCCTTACTACGATAACGGTTTTGTTTTTTTTTGCTTCAATGTGCAAAAATCATGCATGTCTTTGATACAAACTGATATCATAATCATCCTTATTATTACAATTATTATTATTCTTATTATGATTTTCACGATAATTGATTCCATCATTTTCATTTTGTAAAAGTTCAAGCACACGTTACCTCCATTCTCTTTGCGTTGGTATCAAATATATTATCCTCACTTTGATTCAACTACTCGTATTTGTTAATAATAATAATAATAATAATTTTATTTATTGATATTGTTTCTAAGATTCTTCTATTATATCATGAACTTCAGTAGAGAAGTGGCGTACTGCATTGGCCTCACATTCGGATGAGGCTGAAAAAAAAATCGTAATGCTGTAGAACATTGGAATTACGATGTGATTGTTCACGATAATCACTGTACATTACTCACCACTGCCTCGTACGTTATAAAATTGGGTTTCATATCCTTGCCATTGAGTGTAATAAAGGCACCACGATTGCCCATGGTATCACTGTGCATGAAAATGATGGTCATAATGGTCAAATCAGTAAAGTTTTGGATTACTACGTAAAAGGAATATAAGGAAGCTGATGCTCACCAATAATTTGGGGCCGAAAAAACGGTAATACATTTTCCATCATGACTGACTTCATATCCATCATTTTTTACTTCATGACTTCTCACAATATAATCGAGGCCATTGACTTTCAAGAAATTATGCGTAACGTCAGGTCCAAATTGAACACCTACACCGCGTTTACTTGGTGCTCGTCCCATCTGTGGTTGGGGATCAGACCACAATAGTTCACACATGATTCCTTCATCTGGTGGTTGACAATTCCGATTGATTTCACGTATCTCGTTAAGTGTAACGCCATCTCGCGAAAACAGACCACCATGCATAACTAAAACTCTGCCATTGAGGCAATGAGCAAGAGGTAACCAGTTGTACACTTCGGTAAACAATTGAGCCATTTGAGCAGTATATTTTGCTTTGACTTCACCATCGAAACCATACATATGATTCATAACGGCTGACTCGTGATTACCTGCAATGAGTTAGATAATCGATGAATATATATTCTGAAATGAAAGTCAAAAATGATGACATACCTCTTGACATGAAAAAGTGATTGGGAAACAGTAATTTGAATCCAAATAGAGTGAATATGCATTCTACAGAGAAGGATCCCCTGTCAACGAAGTCTCCATTGAACAACTGTATGAATGAGTTAAGAAATGTTGTACATGAACGATTATTAATTTGGAAGAAGCAAGTATGGAATTATTATGTCGAAAAAGGATACAAATGGATTGGTTTCTGATGGTAAGCCATTGAGCTCGAATATATTCAGTAGATCGTAAAATTGCCCATGTATATCTCCACAAATTGTAAATTTGTTATCATCAGGTATTGGAACGTCTACCAAACTTGGTTGGGCCATAAACCATGATTTGACATCTAATAGGATTTGATAGGCATATTTTCGGTGTAATTTATTCTCATCTTTGTACCATTTCAATAGGTCTTTCATAAATTGTAGAGTAACTTTGCCATTTTCAAGTTTTGGCCCAGTGTAATCATCGTCAATTGCTGAAAATCAATTAATCAATCAAATCATTAAATGGATATGATAATTCTACTGATTATAGTGAGAAATGGAACGACAAACTGTTATAGCCAAGTCTGCTTATGAAAAACGAGCTAACCATAAAGAATAATCGGAAGACATTTATGATACTGAATTCCATCCTGTTTTTCTTGTAAAAATCCCTTATAATAGTATGTATAACGAAATATGTTCGAAATGGCAAGCCTATTTTTATTAAAGTTCGCATACCTTCGAACAACCGATTGAATAGTTGAAAATGATAATAATGCCATTTAATACGTACCCATGGTATCTAAATTAATCGTATCAGCGATATTTTTCTTGTTTTCTTCAACCGAAATAGCTTTCTCAAAAGCTAATTTTTTAACTATTTTATTACACTCGGTGTATTTGAGTTTTGCATCTTTATCGTTCGGTCTTGCTTTGGTAACAGTTTCGAAATCTTTCAACGCTAATTTGAATCTGCTCAGAGACATATACGAGGCTGCACGTCGCCAATAACCTTTTACATAGTTTCTATCCAATTCAATTGCTTTCGATGCATCATTCAAGGCATATCCAAAGCATTCTGTTCTGAGGTAGGCAAAACTCCTGTTGCCATAATATGACGCCACATGAGGGTTTGATTCAATCGCTTTTGAATATAACTCAATGGCCTTCTCATAATTTTGATCTATAAGTAACAATTCAATCAATCATTATTGCATACTAATAATTATTTGAAAACGAGGAGAAAAAAAGAATACGATCATGAATCGAGTTTGGTTAGTTGTCCTAGCACGTGACGAGTACAGCACTGATTGCAAAGAAAATTATTGAATGTACAAATGAAAACCGAAAAGGTATTATTTTATTGTGGAGCTTTATTATATCGAATTAGGGTTACTTTTAAAGTATTCGTTCGCCTCTTCTTTAAATATTTCGGCTTCGGCGGCTTTCTCGGCGGACACAGCTCCGGTAATCTCTTGATTATCACCCATTTCTAAAATTACTATATCACTTATGTGTAAATGAGTCTATCACGAGCAACTCAAATTATCCCGTAATGATAATAATAAATTAGGCATTAAAAAAATGGCTCTTTTATTTTTTTTTTCCTCTTTTTTTTTCGTAAACGTGCTTAACTAAAGTTATATATCACTGTTAATCACGTCTGAAGTCGCGCAAACTCACAGAGGGAAATATTGCTACAGTGAAACTAAACAAGAAAAAATAAGCCCCCCTTTCTCAAAGCATGGTATTCGTGAACTCAACCTAGTGGCACTGCATTTACCTACTGAGTAAGAGACGCCATAACCCCAACACAATGCGCGTACACGTGGGAGTGTTTGCCAATCAAGCCAATCTGTGGATTACGGAGGTAGCCTCCGTGATGTGATTGGCTGCTCGAATGAGCCTTCTCTGTATGAAGTTGCAGGGTACACAATAAAGACGATGGACTGTATTAAATCATTTATGAAAACATACGATCGCTGTCTGGAAACGGAACGAGGACATGAATTAATACAACTGCTCGATGGCGGTGCGATTCATTTCAAAAGTCTGTCCTCGAAAGAACGAGGTACACGCTATATCAGTAATAATATGTATTATTCAATTTTCAAAGTTTTAACTCGATACAACGGTTGAAGAGGTTAGAGTTCTATCCATATGATTTCGATGAACAATCGTTATGCACAGTCAATCTCATTCGCAGGGATATTGATATTATCGCTTAGATTACATGAAACCATAAACAATGTGAGCTTTCATTCATACACTTTTACGTTATTTTCAGTGGTTGCATTCATGCAACTCTTTGCTGATGGTACAGGTCTGCTGAGTTTCCTCAGAAATATCATTAATGGACGAAAGTTACCTACTACTTTCGACACGAATGCATACTTTGCGGCGTTCAATCTATTGAAATTGTTCATTGAAGAATTCCCCGATGAATTTAGGCCATATGCAGTACCAACAATGTTAAGTATATTGGTTTGAGAAAATGTAAGCAGGTTTATGGTTGTTATGCTATAATTTAGAAAAAAAAATTCTAGGCTCTCTGCATAGCTGTATTAAAAGGGAGTTCACATTATGGTCTTTACACGGCAGCACACGATGTATCTATAATGTTGATAAAACGTTTTTTCTTACCGAAATGGAAAATACATATGAAGTCAAAGTTGTAGTCTATAAATGATTACAGCATTTTATTTTCATACCAATTTATAGTATATGTATTAGTAATATGGCATCAGTGTACGAATAATGTCCTGCTACAGCACATGAATAATTAGAGAATTCCAAAACATCTTTCGGGATTTCAAGGTTATATTTTCCTAATAAACAAATTCAGGTAACTGGCCATGATGAGTCTTTTCTGAAGTGTATATTGTAAATTGAGGTATACTGTGCATCATACTATTCCCTTAATATCGAGTTTATTTGAAATTCTAAATTTGAAAATGGTACCATATACACAGGCAGAATATATTGTTGCCGAGTGAAAGTTGCTCAGATGGTATCACAGTCATGGTCAATCAACAGTAATGTCGAGATCAATTGAGTGATCTGCCGAGTTGGTATTCAATCTTTTTTTGTTTTGTTGGCGACCATTGTCTTTGCTCTTACGTAAATGGCATCGTTGTTCTTGATTTCTCCATCGTCTCATTCATAACATGGAATGTATGTAAACATAACCATGCAGTGAATAGAAAATAGTTGGAATAAATATCATCACAATGGATTTAATTGATGAATTCATGAGAATATTTGTTCGTTGTCGAGAGGAAAGACTAGGCGAGGATCTATATCGACTATTTGATGAAGGTTCTAAATATGTTCGTAATGTCTCGCCTGAACAAAGAGGTAAAACCAAGAGCGGTCTATTACAAGAATAATTTGGTTTGTGAAGATAGATATTATTAAGTATGGAATTATTTTTCCCGATTTCAGCATTGGCACTCAAACGACTCCTCGCAGGAGAAAATGGTTTACTTCTTTTCCTCGAAGTTGAAACTGATGAACGAAATGTACCAAAAGCTTTTGCTAAAGCAATTCTTGAAGGATTTCATTTTTTATTGTTTGTCCTAAATGAATATGTAGATTTATATAGGCCTTATGCAATACAAACCATGGTGGGCATTTAACGAATACTATTCACAATTTTTCTCTATTCTTTTGTTTACACATGTACTGAAATTGTGATCAATTTAATTCAAGAAACTCTGTATAGCTGTGTTGACAAGGAAGGGAAATTTTTACTTGAAACGAGCAGCAAGCCAGACATGTGAAATGCTGCTACGTAGTTTCCCAAATGGTGATTTTCAACTTCAAAGCACTTTGACAGAGTGGATGTCAAAGATAAAGTTATACGAACTCACAGGTTGGATGCTTACAATTGTTAATATCGATTCGGCCTGAATACTACATTGAAATCTTTCTAATTTTCTTCTACGCAGACGTGTCATTGTTATTAAGAGTCATGTGTGCTGTGGCATTTCATCAGCCTGATGTTGTGGAGTCGCCCGATGATCTCAAACGCTTGTTGATAAATCATTTCAACAAAATGGTAGATAAAGTTTTTTGGCTTCTTGATCTAGGTGTTCGAGTAAAATAAAAATTGGTATTATATTGTAGTATGAAACAAGAAAAGTTTTCGACAAGGATAGAGTGCACGCTGTGAAAATGAATATTGAATCTATGCACGATATGTTCCATAATTTCCCTTTGGAAAGTGACGATGTGATGCTTTTGAAGCTTTATGTTCGAATGAAACATATCGCTGAAGTTGCAGAGAAGAATGAGGATCATACATTAATTGCAACAATATTGCATTTCATGAATAGTCTGATGACGACATTTAAGACATACATTCAGAGTGATTATGAATTTTGGCATTTATACTTCACTCGACAAACAAATAACGGTACTAACAGTGAGTTAGCAATCGAATCTTTGAAAGTCTATTATGAAGTAATGGGCCGACTTCTGTATGAAGATGACTCTGAACAGAACCAAACAATACTACATGTACGTTTTTTTTACACATTATTGTTTACTTGAAATAATGTCAGGCTAATTATTTTTCATCATTCCAGAGTTTGAATACATTATTCGTGAAAAATATAACCGATGAATGTCTCAGTTTTAAAGATTTACGTCTGTCTATCAATGGATACAGTCTGATAGCAGAGTCGGTAAAAAAAGCCTATTGTGATGCTGCTGTTGAAGAAATGTATTCAACGATAGCACGTCGCACACTTTCTTTATATTTCAGGTGACATATTCATTATTTCACTTGTGAATTATTTTTCATGATTTGAATCGATCAATTTATATGAATATTACAGTGAAGATGAGGCGCATGACCGATTTTATGAAATAGCTGATTATCAAGAGGCATTATCTCGCATAATTCTTCATATCACTCATGTGTCTAGTGATCAAATCAAGCAATTGTCAAAGTTGTGTACAATCATGATCAAGCGATTTCCTGAATTGTCTCCAGTGAGTCAACAATATTCAGTAAATTCATTGAAAAAAACAATTTGTAATATTGAAAGTCTGAAAATTCATGTCTCAAGAGAACTTATTACCAGCATAATTTTCGAAGGCGTTGTTTGGAGTTGTTCTCATAGTCTTCTAGTCGATGTGGAGCTTCAGTATGAATTGGAGAATTTGTCGAAACGTCCAATATGCTATAAAGATTATGTCCCGTTATGGAAAGGACTCTTGGATCCAAAAAATTATCAAAGACTAATTGTACCACAACAAATTACTAACCAAGTCATTGAAACTTGCATCGAATTGATAGAGAAATTGAATTTAACAATCAGGACTCGAGAAAATAATGTGTATTCCGATTTAACTGTGTCGCAAGTTGCCGAAAATGAATCGGACTTTCGGATATTTCTCAACTTAGTTGATTTATATGATGAAATATTGGATGATATGGATTCGTACTGTCTCATTGATAAACTTCCACACTTTTTATACAAAATTATCAAAACTTCATACAAGCATCCACTAGTTTCAGGATTTTATCGGCTCGCTGACCGAATGTTGAATGTCACTGATTATTTTCAAGATCAAGCTACTGTTGATCCAGAATTATTTGAAATGGTACTACAATATTTACACAAAATTCTTGAGTCGGTGAACCAATATCCGCATGAATTGCAAGTGAGTTGTGTCCAATTGATTTTACATACTCCAATGATTTTTGGTACACGTATAATGGAAGAAACAGTACAGGTTTTCAAAATTGCTCTGTCTGTTGGATTAAATCATTACGGACTCGCAAACAGTGCTCTACAGTCTCTCGAGCGATATATTTTGGTTAGAAATGATAAAACCAAACGTTTCATAGAACAATTAATGGTACCTTTGGAATTATATTTGAGAAGCAAAGAGAGCACTGAAATATGCATTGATTCATCTGGAGGACAATTGAACACAGCTCGACAGTCAGGCGATGGGCTGGACAAGTTACAAAAAAGAATTCTTCTGTTCTTTGGGAGGATCGATAATTCTCTGGTACTTGAATTTTTACACAAGCAATCGTTGAACACTGGTGCATCGTGGGATAAAAAAGATTTATTGAAATATTCCCTGAATTTTCCTGATGTGAATTTGGATATTCATTTGGATAAGATGCTCCCTCGAATTATTGAATTGGCTCTCAATAGCAGTGATCGACGAACGAAATTAGCGGCTAGCGAAGTCGTCCATTCAATCGTTGCAATTTTGCTTGGAAAAACTGTACAGTTTTTATCAGCAGATGCTGATCGATTCGCGTCCCTTTATAAAACATTATGTCCTGTGATTTTGCGGCTGGGTTGCGATTCTGATGAAGTCATTAGAAGATTGTACAACCCACTGATGCTACAGATGACTCATTGGTTAAGTTCAAAATTGATGCTACATTCACCGACCGTTGGGTTTCTCGTTGATGCTCTATTTGATGGGCTCAGCGACGAAACGAATTTCGCATTGCGTGATTTCTCTGGAATATGCTTGGCTGAATTTACAAGATGGACAATTAAACAATCCAGTGACCATGATCTGTCCCGTGCACCTATCAATGTAAACACAATTGTTGAGAGTATCACAAATTTCGCATTACACCCGTCACATTGTCGACGAGTTGCAGCTGTCATTGCCTTCAATTATCTTCACCGAATTTTAGCTGGAAATGATGAAGTGATCAATATTTTTTGGTTTGAGCTCTTCTACAGTTTTGTCAAAAGCATGAATGGCTGCAATGACATAAGTATTTGGAATTCCATTGGTCATATAGAAAAAGTGCTCATAGATAAATGTAGGATGTTGAACAGAATTGATTCACATAGAAAGATACCTGCTGAATTTTCTGGTGGTACATTGAAGGATGCACTATATTGGTTATTATCACAGTGTGGGGTTCTAGATGAGAATGCTCGGAGAAAATCGATGGAATTATTTGGAAACCTCGCGCATCATGTCACTGACTACAATTCAGCTAAAAGCGCAATCAGTGACTATGTACAAATTCATGGGCTACCAGGTTTGAATAAGATTATTTTGAAAGGTTTGGATGATACAACGCTCACATTTTCTGCTGAGTATTTCAAAATATTCTTGAGAACATTGGATTGCTATATTTGGCTTCTACGTGACCAACTGATTGATAACAGTTTACTCTTCTCTCAGATGAACAAAAGTTGGGATGTCATTTTCAACTGCATCAATAACCTTACTACAAAAATATTAAACACTGAGTTTGATAGAATGACGCCGACAAATTTTCGAAATGAATCCCAGGAAAATTTCCTATGTTGTAAAACAATACTGTCACTATTCGATTTCATCATGGGAATATTGGTGTGTGAACTTCCTGAGTCAATGCAGATATACGAGAAATTATTAAATGAAAATATGATGGCTCTCATTTCTCGTTGTTTATTAGAACCTCGTAAAGTTGGATTTGATATGAAAAACATTGCAATGATGGATTTATTACCAAATCAACTTGAAAAACTGATAAATGCCATATCAACACATACTTCTTCAAAATACGTTGATACTTTAACACATCGATTGGACGAAGATATAAAAAATGTATCGCTCTCGCTGTTCAAAGTGAAGCAGGACAGTCCATCGGAACTGATGATAAGCTTGAGCGCGACGAAAGGATTATTAATTTTGCAAAAATGTGAAATTTTCAAGAAATTGTCTGTGTCATCACTGCTGTTGTTACAAGCGAATGATAAATCGAGATCAATTTTTGATGCACTAAAGCTTGTGGAAAATACGAATGTATGGTGTGTGGAATTGGAATCGGGGCAAAAAGATTATTTGGGACATTTATTAGAGATACATTTGAACCATCAGGCGACAGCGGCAAAAATATTGATAGAAATATTCCTCACAGAGAAGACGCATTTGCGAGTCCCTGCAAGCAGAGGTAACCGAAAAATTCTTCATGGTGAATTTTTCTTCAATACTTTTCGGGAAGTGATAGCTCGTTGTTTATTGAATCACTTGATGGACACTCTTCAAGAATTGTTCAACTGGTTACAACACAATCCAGATATAGTATTTTTCATATTGGAACAATTGGCCATGTATTTACAGCATCATAGAAATGAATTACAGGAAGTTGTGAAAACATTTGCCAATGAATTGATTGGAAGATTTCCCGAACTTGAACATGCAATAAATAATATTGAATCTCGGGAAAAATCCTTCATGAATATTTATAGAACAGTGATACGTTTTAAAGATGAACCTCTTGACATTTTAACTGAGCGTGGACCAATGTACACTTGGATTTTGAATGAATTATCAAAAAGTACAAATTTATCAAGAAGCACGTGTCTTTTGAATAATTTTCTGATTTGTCTCACTGGTAAGAACGCTGACGATGATTACACAATGAAATTCATACTGACAGGATTAAAAAAATATCGCGGTAATGTTAATAGCGGTGAACGAAATACTCTCCTATCTGCCCAAGCGAAAGAGTGCTATCAGTCATTATTAACATTATTACCCATCACGAAATCTAATTCGGTTTACTATGCAATAATTGATTTTTCAATGGGGGCGGCGAAGTTCTTTTGCAACGAGGCCACTTCTGGATATTTGAAAAAATATTTCGACATAATTTCTCCAACGAACGCATTGAAATCCCTGGAGGATGCTTATAGGCTATTCATGTCTACAGTTGCAAGTAATGAAAGATTCGATGTTCTTAATTATTTTCTTCTTCCATCGATAAAATGTTGTGACACTCCATTGCTCGAACAGTTTTACGATCATAATATTACGGAAATATTCAAGACGATTCGGCAACAACTACCAAATAATCCGTCCGATTGTCAAAGACTATTGGTATCTCAAATCGGATGTTACAGTCTTATTGAACTTATGTTTGCTCGTCTTGAACTAATAAGGATTAATGATAAATACAGCGGTGACGCATGTGAAATATTACAAAATTCAACAACTGGTTCAGTTCATCAACGGATAATCCGATGTACTTTTGAGGTACGAAAGTTGAAGACGGACGTGGTGGAAAACAAGGAGATTTTTAGGCAGTTGCATTGCGCAACGCTCAATTGTTGTATAACAATAGCTAGTGTAATAAGAGAAGAGAATTATTTTATTGCTCTGTTCGCGGAGAATCGGCCGAGAGATCAGTTGATTTGGCAACGAATAGTAGATTGTGACAAGAAATATCACTTGGCTCAAACATTCACGGAATTTCCAAAAAAACGTCGGATGCTGGTGAATATCAAACAGTCGATAAGAAATCAACGAAATAAGAATTCGTCAAGTTATAGTTGTATCAAGAGTTACAATCTCGCATCATCAACATTAATTGATGATGTTTATGCTTATGATTTCAGTGAAGTCAATTTATTGCCGAAGCCGTTGCATTCAACTATGGCTGTGACATTAGAAGTGGATGAATTGAACAATCATGAGTGTATGCCTTCAATTTGTGGTATATTGAAAGTTATGAGTGAAACTAATTCCGAAGTTGCATCACAAAGTGAACAAGAACCGCCAAAGAGTTTACGCTGTTTTGCCAGCTCAATGTGCTCTGTGGACAACAATGCCCGATTATTCATGTTGAAAATCATTCTTAATAATCAAGCAGTATTCAAACCATTTGCCGACATATTTTTACTACCAATAATAGACATAATTGTCTTGATGTTAAATGAGGGACCATTAAACTATGTCCTCACAGACGCTTTATTGGTGTTGATCGATTGGGCTACAGTTGCAGTTCCTAAAAAGTGCAAAGTACAAGCACAAGAAATGTTCTCTTGTGTTATTGATAAAGTTGATACCCTCGAAATGACAAAATATATTGTCAGATATAATTTCAGTATCATCGAATTGCTGGTGAATGTTTGGCATGAATGTTTGGATATCCCACGGGGACTTGCTCGAAAAATGAAAGACTCACGAGCATGCGCCATCCGAATCATTCTTATTCTCTTGGCTAATAAAATGGGGGATAAGCTCAAAGGCCGTTCTGATATTCTGCAGTTTCTTATCACGTCGTTGGATGCATTCCAACATGATAAAGAAGATACACTGTTGCAGATATGCGAGGCGATTGGTCTCTTTCTCAAGATGAAGTATTCATATACACCAGAAGATTTGCTCACACCTGAGGACCGGACGTTGGAGAGCATCCGAGAAGTTTTACGGTCTTTGCAAGAGAATACGCCTGAACGATTAGTTAAATGTGTTCATGCCTTAGCTAAATCTTATCCAATTTTATCCCAATTTTTCTTTGAATTTGTTTCACACAATCATCTGACTCTAGGCCCTACAAATAAAGCACGATGCATGGAAGTATTTCTACAGAAGATTGAATATATGATTGGTGAAGATATTGTTCGCGAGTTGAATTATATGAAATTCAATGACTTATTGAGGCACAAAGTCATGTCATGTGAGAAAATTTGTCTTGAGATCATTCAGCGTTTAGTTCCGATTCTCAATGCCACGGAAATTTTCACATTAGCCAACTCGGCATCGCTGTATTCGCAGCATAATCATGTGGAATACAGACAACTTACTTACAGCATATTTATGGACGTATACAAAAAATATGTTGATGATATTACAGAGGATTATCATACGCAAATGTTGGTTAAGATGAGCAAAAAAATTCTCCTTCCTGGCCTTTTAGATCCAGCTGAAGATTTACAACAGAAAATGATAATATTCTGGACAGAAGAGATCAAATTCAGTGATAAATGTGCCGAAAGACTTCTTAATATTCTCGATGTGTATTTACCAGATGTAGAAAAAAATTTTTTGCCAATCTTAACCATAATTATGCTGCATTTGACGAAAAAATCTCCAACTTATCGGACTAAAATGTTTGAACCTCTCGCGCATAGCTGTAACTTCAAAAATTACGAGATTGCTGCATTATGGAGAGTGAAAAATTTAACATACAGAATTCCGCTGTTTGCATCATCATATGCGAGTCAATACAGCCAACGATATACATTATCCAGTTTGACTGCTGATGATTTGATATCGACAAATCATGGCCTAATGTTACGAGCAACGGATGTTCCAGAATTCGAACCAACAATTCAAAACGAAACATATATATCGCAGAGTGTAGTAGCCGATTTATCATATAATGATTTTGAATTCGCTGTTCCAGAAGCACCATCGACAAATATATTCTCGCAGAGATTTACGGACAAATTATGGAGTACCAAACATCCGAAAAGTAGACGAACGGAGGGTAATTATACGCGACATCGTACTAGCAAATCTGAAACGTATAATCAAAGGAAGGCAGTAAAATTGAGTAGAACATATAGAATTGGTGACTTTCCGGATATTGAAATTACTCATGAGTCATTCGTTAATCCACTACAAGAACTTATAAAGCAAGATCAATTAGTCTGCAAAGATTTGGCCGTCACAATGATTTGTTCGTTACTAGACCAAGTACAGGATAGCCGCGATCGAAAGATCAATCGTGGCGATTTTATGAAGAACTTCCAAGAAAAACTGAATAATGTATTGGACAATCGTCAGGGAAATGGTTTTATTATTTCTGCGATTTTGGAAATTATGTTTTATGTCGACGACATACCATTTAATTTAAATATGGTTGGAAATGTTTCGAAAGCCTCTGGATTCACATGTCTGGGTGCACTTTTACTCGAGCGAAATTTGATTATTCATCCGGAGAATTTGAGGCCTCCAACGAAGAGACGCCGCAGAGCAATTGGTGGAACCACAATAGATTCGTGTTCACAAATTGATGATTGGATTCAATTGGCAGAACTTTACGAGTCAACAAGTGAAGTTGACATTGCTCTGAGTATATTTCTTAATCATGTACCAGGGCCTGCTAAACTACATATGGCATGTTCAGCGCGTGCAGAAAATAGATTGGATGAAGCATTGGATGCCTATACGGAAGTTTATCAATCAGAATTTGGTGCTATTAAACGATACTCTCATCAAGCAATGATTGAGTGTCTAGGACGCCTTTCGAACTGGGATCAAATTTTCGACGACATCAAGAGTACCACGGGTGAAGGAAGAACGTTAGATGAGTTCATCGAACATGCTAATTTAATAGAGACAGGTTGGATGTCGACCTGGTTTTTCCAAGCGGGTATATATTTGGTTTTTAGTGAAACTAGACTTCTGGGTGAATTTATTGATGATTTGGTCACTCTAATGAAAAAACCTAATAAAGTGCAACGTCTAAAAGAATTGTTTGCCGAAGAAATCGCAGCGATATGTGCGATCGATGAGCCAGAAGTTGCGCAAGATTTTCTCAACAGCGCACTAAACAATGTACGTGAGCAGTGGACTCAACTGAGTCCACTTTCCACATCATTGAGAGCACGCGAGGTAATAAAAATGCGTGGAATTTGTAATGTGGATCTCTATGAAAAAATTGTCCTAGATCCTAGTAAAATACAAACTGTACTGTTAAAATATTGGAGTAACAGTATTCCAGATGTACAAGATGATTTGCTTCCTTGGGACTATCACACATCATACCGATCGAATTTTATGAGAGGTTTGTTATCAAACACTGAAAACCCAAATAGTAGCACACTAAATGATGATTCAGCTCACACCTCACATGATTCGCTTCTGAATGCAGTCATCAAACTGAAATTACGGATGATCGAAGTTGGCTTTTTGCAAAAAAATAAATCTATCGTGAAAAAATATTCGGAATTTGTTGAACATGATATAGAGAAAGGTAATGGAATTTTGAAGAACCTGTCATCAATCAAAGATCAGTTTACACTCAATGTGCCAAGGTATAGAATGTTGCGTGGGGAAACAGGCAATAATGCAGATAAATTGAAATTCTACTCTTCTGGATGGAAAAAAGCCGAGGAAGTTCTGAGAGATGCTACTGATATTGATACGAAAATTGCTGTGCGACATCTAATCAGTGACTTTTCATTGAAAGTGTGTGAGTTCAAGACGTTTGATAATGAAAAGTATTTGGAGCTGATCAAAAACATTGAACACATCATATCTAAATATAATAATGTTTTTACTGATGAATTCGGGAAACTGCATTCGTGTAGTTTCACTAATCTCACAACATGCTGTAATGATGCATTACGACATTCATTACCGTCCGATAAAATTGCAGATTGTCATCTCAAATTATTGAAATTTTGTAATGATAGATTAACAATTGATCCTACAAATGCTGACATAATCAAAGAGTTTGTCCGATCGACTTTAAAAGCGATGAATTATGGTTCACGTGAAGCAGCCTATTATTTCCCATGCCTGTTGAAGCCTGAGTACTTTGGAAATGCCGAGACCAAAGAAGTGTTCATCGAGGAAAGTGAAAGAATTCCATCATGGCGATTTCTCATGTGGCGATCAGAACTCATACTCACTTTGACAACATCACTGGAAGTCATAGTAACACCAATTGTACGAAATTTGATAGAAAAATATCCCAATGCAATTATATACACGTTACGGTCAATTATCGATACAAATCCGGAATTATCGAATCATCCAGCAATCTGCAGATACAAACAGCGTCTTTCATTCCAATCAGATGAGGAAAAATTTGTAGAAGCCTTGCAATATCTAGTTCGGCCTGAGTTATATTTACAATATTATTTGAATCTATTATTAAAAAATTTGGATAAAGGAAAGGACGCTGCGGTTGACATGGTGTTGAGAAAAGTGTATCCTGAACCGCAATCACCTTCGTTGCAGGGAAACATTTACAAATCCATTGCATATTGTCGTCGAGAGATTGAACGAATAAAGGAAATTCCCGAAGCGGATATACAGAAGCATATTATCGACTTACACAAAGAATTAGATCAAATGCTGAGGACGCGCAAGGATAGTAACAATTTAAAGGATTATAGTCCATATTTGAGTCAATTTGCTGGGTCGAACATTGAAGTCCCAGGTCAATATACCGGTGAACGAAAACCTATTCTAGAATATCATACGAAGATTGCAAAAATTGAATCGAAAGTCCAAGTTATGAAATCTCATCGGAAACCAATTAAAATCACCTTTATTGGTAACGATGCTAAAAATTATAATTTCTTAATGAAATTTGGTGAAGATTTGCGTCTCGATGAGAAAGTGGAACAGGCGTTCGGTATTATGAATGAAATATTACAGACTGACATTGCTTGTTCACAACGATATTTATCAATTGATACTTATCAAGTAATAACTCTTTCTGGCTCCTTTGGACTTATACAATGGATAGATGATACGAAGACTCTTCAAGATTGTATAAATTTCACCCTCAATGCGGATCAAATGGGACGATGTGACTCGGTACGCATGGAATACGATATCTGGATCGCTAGTGCCAGTTCTGGACAACAAAAACGACAACTACAATATAAAGAGTCTCTTATTAAATATGATGCTAAAACGGTGAATGATAAAATGACACAACTAACGAATAAAATTGAGTGGGATTTATTACGACGAACGTTTCTTGTATTGAGCCCCTCATTGGAAAGTTTCATGTCCTCACGAAGAAATTTCTTGATGACATATGCGACAATGTGTATTGCCCACTGGATTTTAGGAATTGGTGATCGTCACTTAGAAAATACTCTCATATCTATTAAATCAGGAAGAAGTATGGGCATCGATTTTGCATCAGCATTCGGCGGAGGAGTTGATCAGCTTGTGCCGGAGCTTGTGCCATTTAGGTTGACGAATCAAATAAAAGGACTCATGAAACCTTTCGATGAACATGATGGATTTGCAGCGATTATGATTCATGTTTTGCGTGCGCTGAGAAATGGTAAAGGCCCACTTCTTGCTTATTTGGATGTTGTGACGCAAGAAAATTTGAATTGGGCGGAACATGTCAAAGAATTGTCTCAGGCAGTAACAGGCGGAGAAAGGCCAGGTAAGCATTCGCAAATAGATTGTCTTCTTCATTTATTGCATTAATTCATCGTGAATATTATTCAGGCATACTAAGACTGCATAGGCAGAAAATCGAGTCTGTGTTGAGTAAACTGAATGGCGACAAACCATCGAATATTACTCTTGAAGAGTTAAAACATCAGCACTATGATGGAAAATATTATCCACGATATTTTGGAATTGTTTCCGGTAATGATTATGATGAGGGTTGTGTTAGATCACGGATATTAACTGAAAATAATTTAACCCCCGAGAACCAGGTATTTTGCATTTTACTTTACTGTATCTTCAATATCCATAAGTCAATCATGAGTTTCAAACTTAATTGTTATTTACAGATAAAATGCTTGCTGGACCAAGCTACTGACTTGAATATTCTTGGGCGAACATACAGCGGTTGGTGTCCATGGATGTAGATAATAAAACGCATTCAATTTTTACCATTTCAAGCTATCTATAAGGATCTTTTGCAAATATTTTTATATGCCAAATGAAACTTACATAAGTAAACTTCATACATTATAAATTCCATTATAGTACTAATTTTATTTCTAATGAGAAATGCATCTCGGAAATTTTTATTCTGGTATTAGGAAATTGAATATCAAAACATTTTACCTGAATGAATTGAATAATGTGTCACAAAATTACTTATCAAAATCAAATTGATAAAGGTCAACATGAGATCCTTTCACTTCACCGGTATATTTAAAACGTGCGCGCGTCGACATAACCTCAAACGTATTGATGTCAAGTGTCGGCAGAATTGAATACTCCACTCTGACAATTTCATATTTCTATCGGCAACATGATTTGCCATCAAATACGAAGATTGAGTGTACGGAGCCCACGATTATGCATCCAAAGATTCACCAATTGTATTCAACGTTTTGAGATTGAAAGCACATGTGATAATATTGATCAGCATCTACATGGACTCTCGTCACGGAGGCGATATCCTTTGTCACAGTATTCAATTGATCAACGAGAGTTGTTCAATGAGACAAAAGCGTTGCGATATACACAAATAAATCAAAAATGCCAGTTTCATAATGCTCTCACTGCACAAAATTCTGGTATATTTCAAACATCATTAACCAGAACGTTTCCAATGTATCAGTCGAGAAGATTTGTTGGAGATTTTGCTTCTACTGCTGCTGCTGCTGCTGCTATTACTGGAAGCAATGCCCCAATTGGAAAATATGAGGCTTTTGTAAGATTACTGTACGATAATGTGATTGTTGAGTTCTGTCAGAATTCATTCATATCAATGCACTCTTACACTGGTTTACCTTGGTGGGCAGACATTGTACTTGCTACAATTATTGTCAGAACACTCGTAACTTTACCTTTGTCTCTGTATCAGGTAAAACATGAGATATTTCAGTTTTTCAACACGTAATTGTCACGTTATTTCATAATTAAATTATTCAAGAAGCGTTTCAGGAATCAAATCGTGCAAAAGTTGCGAATGTCAAAGTTGAAATGAATGATATCGTTAGACAATTGAAAGCAGAAACGAATCTAGCAGTTGCTACTCTTGGATGGAGTGAACACTATGCTAGATCCATATATAATCGTTCAGTAGGTAACACATATCACATTAATCTATTCTTAAGAGGATGATTTTATTTGTTAAGCTCTATCATTGTGTCTCTAATATGATGCAGTTGAAAAAACAATGGCAAAAGTTAATCATTAGGGACAATTGCCATCCGGCAAAAAGTTTGATAGTGATCTTAGCACAATTTCCATTGTGGTTGGGTTTGTCTGCATCATTGAGAAATTTATGTTTCATGCTCCCATTACCAACACCAGGTCTGTATCGTGAATGATCAATTTTGAAAACATTGACTTTGTTCTCTTCAAAAATCTAAAATGATTTATGATACAGCTGCTCGTGAGACGTTCATGCAATTATCAGTTGAGGGATTTGGATGGGTATCAAACCTCACAGCAGTTGATAGTTATTGGGCTTTACCAATTTTGCTGGGTGTTCTTAATTTATTGAATATTGAGGTACAGTCCGTTCTGTTACAACACGAATATATGTGTATTTATATTATTGAAGACAAATATGAATAAGATAATATTGGAACCATTTCAGTTCAGATTCTTGGTTAGACAAGAGGAAACTTCAAAGGCCCATAAAATAATATTAAATATATCTCGGGGATTATCATTGTTGATGGTACCAATGGCTGGTGTCATCCCATCGGTAAATATATCAAAAGTTTTGGATGAAATTGTTGTTGAGAACTTATGACAAAATTAACATCAATTCAATTTTAATTTCCAGTGCATGGGTCTATATTGGGTGACCAGTAGTGCTTACGGCCTTGTGCAAAATTTTATTGTGATTTCACCAAGAGTCCGGCGGTTTGTAGGAATACCCAAATCACAATTAGAGGATGAGCATCCTTATCAAGTAATATACAATAATTTCAAGGAAAAATATGTTTGGATGAAGAAATCGAACATAGATCATGCATAGGTGAAAATGGGTTTTATACAATTTGAAATATCTGAAAAATAATTTAATTTAAATTTGATTTGGAATTAATAATGATGGCTGTCAAAAAATGATTTAAGCGATAGATAAACTTAATGGCATTTTCTATGAATTGTTCACACTATCTACGTTATCTACATGTATATAGTATACATCATAATAAATTTTGGCAGTGAAACTCTACAGATCATTACGAGAACATGAATAAAATACATTTTTTTTTTCTGGTATTCGAAATAAAATAGAATCTAACAAATTAGTTCTGAGTGCTCGTTCTATACCCACTTCGTTACCTGAAACAGATTGACGATGGGTCAATAAAGTCTGTAACTATATTTGGATATCAGAACATACAGTCGCTACTGCGTGTTCAATAAATTTCGGCATTCATATAAAATACTCGAATCGTATTAATCCGTTTTTCATCAAAATACAAATAAATAACATTGAAAGCTGGGTTCTAAGAAAGTGACAACGCAAGTGCATTGTATTATATACTAATTTACTAGCCTTGACAATATCCTTCAAGATCCAATTGACCGTTCATGAAATGGTCAATTGGTAGTACATTATTATTTACCCTCCCGACTTGATGCAATGTTCAATTGCGTTTTGCAATGCGTAGATGCTAAGCATACAATCTAGATCATTGATGTGACTCTACTACCGAGAAAGAGTGTATTCATTGCAACATTGAACTGCTGAGCGACCTGTCTCGTGACCTAGGTGATAACCTTCTCTGGGAAATTTTTCTGTCGCATTACTAGTGTGTATTCCCCGCAATAATCACATCATATTTTTAGAGGCATCACGTATAGAGTAGTTGACGATTCAAAGTTGTTTAGTGAAGAGTTAATTGTCAGTGTTTCGTATTGGAGCAGCGTTATATATCGCTTTGCTCATTGTGATATCATACGTCAAAATTTATATTCATTCAAGTGTGAGTAATATCGCATGTGATAATAATGAATAATATGGTGGGTATTCCAAACTTGCGCGTCATTATATATTTGATGCTATTAGTGTACGTGGAGGTAGCACAAACAGTGAGTATAATTATAAATTCTTATCTCATTCAGTACGGAAGAAGTACATTTATTATACACATTCGAAAGGCTTCATACAATCATTTTTATCTATAAGAATACAACGCAGCTCTCAATTGTAATGTTGGAACTAAATGAGAGCACGTTCTTAACTCTATAAGTAAATTGAACTGAAATGCATTTTGCGATAAGATGAGAGAAATGTGTCACGATTTTCTTCCAGATTTATGACCCAACCGTGACCACGACAAAACCACCAAGACGAAGAGAACCTTTACCTTGGTATTTGTCTGATGAAGATGCACAACCACCTCCAGATTTTTTGGTGCCACCTGAAGTTGGGAATAAAAATTCCTGGAACGATTGGCGTACGAATCCGGAGACTGAAATTGAACAACGTACAGAGATTCGCAATTCGTTCAGTACCAATAATGCACATGACGGACTGAATCAAAAGCAATATCAAACACAGCTACATAAATCGGTGCTTGAAACCTCTGAAGATCGGGTTGTGGGCCCGCATCATCGATTTACAGAAAAGATCAAAACGAAGAACAGGGTACTGGCGGAACAGAGTCTTTACGAGGGTGACACAGATGATCACTATGTAGGTTCCAATGAGTAATTTCCATATTACAAATGATGATTCACTTTCATTCATGTTAGGAAGATATAAATATAGATATGAATCAAACAATTATCGGCATCAGATAGTCATTATCATGATGGGAGGTGATGGAATAATTACGTTTGTGAGCGTTTGTCCATTTCAAATTGATTTCTTTAATTAATAGTTGAAGTAGAAACATTTTCTTGGGAAGAAAAAGTAGAATGGAATGATTTGCAATTTATAGAAACCGCGGAAAGAAGCAATCGCCGGACTGAATTATCATCCAAAACCCACATCAACAGTTGCCAAATATGACAGAGAAACCGGTGTACAATGTCCATTCCCAGACGCAACTGGTCAATTTATTTACCCAATCGACTGTAAATTTTTTGTCAACTGTTGGAAAGGCCGAGCTTTTGTACAGCCATGTAGTCCTGGCACTCTTTTCAATCCCGATACATTGGAGTGTGATCATCCTGACAAAGTTGAATGTTACGGTGGCGAGTTAGCGGATTTTGCTAGAGCGGATTACACAGAAAATGTTGAGAACCGTGAGCCGTTGTTCAATAAACACGCTGCAACCCATGCATCATCCAGTGCACGGAATGTATGTAAAACGCTCTTCGAGTTTATTAACGAAAATAATTTAGGCAACAGAAGTTGGTTATATGGATTCCTGTATGATCTAATATACGCGGTATGTTTATTTTTTTTTGACTCAGAGTTATGAACCGAGTTGCCCTCGGCAAATGAATGGTGTCCTACCACATCCAGGAGACTGTACGAAATTTCTTCAATGTGCAAATGGTAATAGAGTTGTGATGGATTGTGGAGCTGGCACAGTATTCAATCCTAGACTTAGCGTTTGTGATCATCCAAGGAATGTCAGAGGTTGCGAGGATGCAATTAGAGAAGTTCATCAACCATTATCTGTTTCAACACCATCGGAACATAGTTCGTCGAGTTACAGAGGTGGAAACAATAAATATTCTTGGAATCCAATTTCGGCGCGTCAAGTAGTGCAAACTGCAGTTTGTCCTACCGACTTTAGTGGAATCGCGCCTCATCCTACTGATTGCAAAAAATTCCTTCAATGTGCGAATGGAGTGACATTTATCATGGATTGTGGTCTTGGGACGGTTTTTAATCCTATGATTAGTGTTTGTGATTGGCCATATAATGTACCTGGTTGTGAGGGTAATTATCTATTCCCTATAAATTAATTGTACATTTCAAAGCTCTATTTTTATCAATTGATTTATGACTTCTTAGAGAAACAACCGCCAACATACAGACCGCCCTACGATTCTGAACCTTGGCAAGATCCAAATCAAAATTATCATGGTCAAGGGCAAGATAATTGGCATGGCAATTCGCATGGACACGTTGGACAAAATAATAATCGCGAATACCATCACCCTCATCAATCTCATGGCCAATCGCAACCTTGTCGAACTCCTGAATGCACAGCCGGACGTCAAACACCAAGTCCAGGTGGACAATCCTATACACCAATATCTTATAATCATAATCGCCCTGATTATCAGCATGATTATGAATCATGGAGCAATTCGGATCCTTATCCAAGGGTTGATAATGGATGGCCACGTTACACAACACAACGTACTGACGTAGAAGATCGCTCAAACGAATCTCCATACAACCGCGATATAAATCTCCAAAACCCCCATGGGTATCCCGGGCGTCCAACAGGCGACCGAGGCAATTATGGGCGAACCAAACCAGATTTTTCTCATCCTGGAGGACATGTTCATGCGGATAACGATTTCCATTCACCTGTCGCAACCGGTAGGGATTCGAGACCACAATCACAAGGTGGAATTAGACCAGTATGGATACCTAATGCTGGACCTTATGGTAATAATGATGACTCGAGACCGGATGAGTCAAGGCAGCATGGAGTCTTGCATCCGTCTAACAGACAAGATAATAGCCAGAGACCGCCGGGCTTCGACGGTACATATTTTACATATTCAAATTTATTTCTTCGACTGAAGAAAAGTAGTAGCCCTCACTGTAGTCATTTCATATCCAGTCATGCTTCGCGCTTATAGAATTTGTAATTGATTTTATTTTTCGTCTTCTTAATCATTCAATGAAATTGAGTAATAGTTTTTGCAAATGATGAAAAAGAATCACCTGGATACGGTAAGGATATCATCGAATGTCTTTCTATAGAATATATCCAGATATAAATTTTTTACCACGATTACGGCTAATCCAAATAGACTCACAACATTAATCAATAAGCTTTGATACGTTTTTCAAGGCGCACATATAAGCTCTAGTGACGCTAAGCTTGACGTGTGGTTATCGAAGCCAAATGTAATTGCACGAGATAACAAGGACGAGAGATTAGATTCGAAGCTGGATACTTGGTCAAGTAAGACGAACATTTTCAATCAAGGCCGGGGCCAAGTTGGTACAGGTGTGAATAGCAACTTTAATTGGAAGCGTGACCGTGGTCTCAATTTCGAATAACTTTAATACTATGGTATTTAATCACAGCCCTAGCCTTTCAAATTTGTATATTTCAGGAACAAAAAACAGCCCCTCGGGAATTTATGTGAATGTTAATGGCATAAAGGGTCATTATATAACAAAGGAAATTGAAATACATCAAAACCATTCAAACACGCGACATTACACTCCATTGATTCCAACGGAAAGTTCTACGCATTCTCCAGCTGTTGATCACGATGCATTCAATAATCACGTATCCTCCAAGCAGAAATTCAACCATACACAACCACATATTCATTCAAACAATGAGTTCAATCTAAATCGACCTAGATGGAGACCTAGCGTACTTCACAATAATACACAAGATAATGTACACAAAGATTTCAATCAGTCTCGTGACACATGGAAGCCTCAGAACAGAAACAACTTCAATCCCTATGTATCAATAGCTTCGACTGACGAGCACGTTACTACCATTGCGCCCGATTATAATGTTCATGACGATGAAACCATTGTAGAGCCAACATGGATGGGCAAAGAAACGAGACCCACAGAAGGTATGACGCATTGGTCGAAGCCAGATACAAATGTACCCATAGTATCGATCAGTGGAGAGGAACAAGATGAAATTTATAGCAATGAAAATGGTGTTACAACTGAAAACGGTCAATTCTATAGTACAGAAAATGAACACGATGTCAGCAAATTTGAGATTGATGTATTGGAAGGAGGGCAAAAATGGAAACCCCACTTAGCGAATCCAAATAAAGAAAAGAAAAAAAATCCAGACAACTCAGTAATAATGAAAATTAATAAAAAGAACGAAGATCTCGACCTCTTCAATATTGAATCAGCACCTTGGCAAGAAGGTAAGTAATCTTAAATTTATCTTGAAACTTATAGCATATAGTGAAGTATACCACTAATGAAGTATGGATGAGGTAAGTAGAGTTCCTTCTCATTACTCGCTCCTGCTTTCAGCCAATTCTTTAACCCATCGCTTGTGAGTCTTGTTAGAGATTGAACATGGATTCATTGCACTCATTAATATGCTTATCCCATGTTATCATAAGATTTCTAGTAATTCATTCATTTTCAGAAGAACAACCGTTTCCAGTCTATTATATTCCGCCAGTGCATTCATTGGAACACTCATATAATTCAAATCCGATTACTCCATCAACTGGCCAAGTATTAATAGCAACATTATAGTTTCTTTCATTTTATTGGCAAGGATTTCCGTATGGTATAATTATATCTCTTGGTTATTAGTATCTTCGTTTGCGTGGTGGAACCAGTGTCAGAGATGGTTTTGTGGAAGTTCAAGGTATCGAACCGGGATGGGGTGTGATCTGTGATAAAAAGAATAGTTGGACTATTCGGGAAGCTGATATAGTGTGTCACCAGCTCGGATTCACTCGGTACGACGAGAGAAAAAATCAAAATACATATCAATTTGTTGTATCTGTTGTATTAGTTATATTGATCATTTTTTAATGTATGAAATTGATTGTAATCAAATCATCCAGCGGTGCTGAAACAGCATGGCAAGGACGAACAATAACGAGGGATGTTCCAACGTGGATCGCAACGACCAGTGTTCATTGTCGTGGTAACGAAACTAAATTTCAGACGTGCAAATTTGATCACGGCTTTGATTGCAATATAGAACGAGATGCCGTGGGCGTCAGTTGTTTGCCGAATCATGTTGCCTATTGTCACAAAGATGAAATTCCTCATGGGGGCAACTGTTATCACTTGGCTGATTCTAGTACTGGATTAAATCACGCTGAAGCATTGAAATACTGTACAGCGAGGAATTCGAGACTAGTAGATATAACAACACAGTTGGAGAATAATTTCTTATCCGATTGGTTGATGTTGAATCACTCTAATGTAGAATCAATAATGACATCTGGTATTGGCTTTACGACTTTCAATCGAGATATTTGGCTATGGGAAGATTCGGAAAATGCAAAATTCAAGTGAGGATTTATTTGCATGAGTAGTAGGAATGTCGTTAACATTGAATTACATAATTATTCACTGTAGATTCACGAAATGGTGGACAGGATGGAAAGAAAATTCGAAAACTCCGCCTAAAACAGGGTCACGACCAGTTTGTATTGTGATGAAGAAAAAATACCCGTGCTATGAAAGACCAGATACGAACTGTGTTGCTGATTATTTCTTCTGGGATGTTGAGGATTGCGCAACGTCTATGAAAGGTCATTCGTATGTTTGTAAGAGGCCGTACGATGACATAAGTATGTGTGTTCAATAATTATCGATCAATATTTTTATAAATGAATTTAATCGTGTGAGTGAAATATACTGATCCATTGAAACATTTTTCATGCAGGTTGCATTTACGGAAAAGGACATCAGTACTCCGGTAATGCAAATACATCTGCGTCTGGGAAACCATGCTTACCGTGGAACGACGAATCTGTGGCTTACCCACTTCTTGTGGATGTACGTAAAATTGAAAATACTTTTGTGAACAGCCACCCCTTACTTTCTCTCGCACACTTTCCCATTCCGCATAATCCGAAACTTTTCCAAAACTTTTAGGTCTCGGATCGTGAGGTCAGAGAGAAGTTGAAGGCTCACAACTTTTGTCGGAATCCAAATCCAATGAAGGAGTCGAGACCATGGTGCTTTATAGGACTTTACGGCGAACGGGAACAATGTGATATACCACCATGTGGGAATATTGGTATTGTGGCGTTTTTTATTATTTGCTTTCTTGTTCAACGAAAGTTTACGCCATGAACAGAATTTGATAATGTACGCTCTGTCATTATATTTCTCATGTTTCATCCGTTTTGAAGGCACAATCCGTTCCCCAGCTGGTGGACAATGCAAAAAAGGCCATTTTGAGTGTATGCCCGGGGAGTGCATTCCGTCTCACTGGGTATGCGATGGCGAAGAGGTAAGTTTAAATTGCAGAACTTGCTCATGGAATGGTAGGAAGTCATAGAACGAAAGCAAGATATCCTCAAGAGAAAATTGTGAATTTCACAGGACTGTACGAACGGTCGAGATGAGAATTCCTGTTTCCAACATTTAGAATTCTTCAAGAGGTTGCCCGGATATCGACTCGATGGTCATGATGTGGAGAAGTGGTTGAACACACCTGCAATGACGTGCGCGCTCCGATGCAAAGAGGCTCTTTTCACTTGTCGCTCGTTTTCTCACAAGTTGGTTGTTTGCATTTTATTCTTGGTTGCGCGTTAATTAGATAGCTTCAACATGTAGAATTTTCCTTTCCCCATATTTTTTTTTTTATGATGAATCTAGGTCAACCGATAATTCATGTTTGCTGAGCGACAACAATGTTGGAATTTCTGGAGCTTTAATACCAAATGCTGAATATGATTATTATGAGATGACGGACTTAAGCATTGACTGTGACGATTTATTTACATGTGTAAATAAAAAATGTGTCAATCATAGTCAGGTGTGCGACGGTAAAAATGATTGCGGTGATCGTTCAGACGAAAAAAAATGTTCTGTTGCTGATTTAGATTACGGTATTCGTTTAGCTGGATCGGAAAATGATTTTGAGGGGAGAGTTGAAGTGAAATGTATGTAAAACTTTCATGTACGAATATTTTCATCTGTCTTACCAGCGCATAATTATGCGAAAAAATTTTTAATTGATGATCGCAGTTCTGGGACATTGGGGTCAAGTTTGTGATGACGGTTTTGGAATGATAAATGCTGAGGTAATTTGTCGTGAACTTGGATTCAATCTTGGTGCAGCCAGTGTAAGACATGATGGATTTTTTGGTAATCTCGAACCGCCTACACGCTTCATGGTCGACCAGTTGAAATGTCGTGGCAATGAAACTTCGTTGCGAGAGTGTGAATTTGATGGATGGGGCGTGCACAACTGTTCACCTCAAGAAGCAGTAGGTATTGTCTGTAAAACTGCTGTTGACACATGTCCAGAAGGTCAATGGAAGTGTGACAATAGTCCTATGTGCATAACATCATATTTCATCTGCGATGAAGTTGTAGACTGTCCGGACGGTTCAGACGAGAGTCCAGCTCATTGCACAGTGAGTGCCTTTTTTCTTTATTTGACTCTATCCGCAATGGTATATCTAATTAATTCACATATTTAGGCGCCATTTCAAATACGATTGGTGAATGGTAGCAGTCCACGTGAAGGCAGATTAGAAATTCAACATTGGGGAGTTTGGGGCACAGTTTGCGATGACGATTTCACAACAGAAAGCGCTAGAGTCGTTTGTAAATCACTGGGTTACGAAGGATCGGCTTATGTAAAAAAAAATGAGTACTTTGGAGCTGGCGAGGGGATTATATGGCTTGATGGTGTAAGTTTTAAGCGGCCTCATGAGAATACAGACCTTTCTTGTCGGATATGATGGCAACATTAATTTCCAGGTATCTTGTCATGGCAATGAAACACGACTTTATCGATGTCACCACAATGATTGGGGTCACCATAATTGCAAACACGATGAAGATGTGGGCGTTGTTTGTCTAGAGGGTTCAAATAGTTCTGACGAGGTAATTTAATTCAGGTATTCCTGTTGAATCTACAGAATGAAAGAAAATTTTTCATAAACACCCAGTGAAGATATCTATAGAGTTGACATTTATATTCACCAATGCATATACATATGTATGTGTAACTACATAAGAAATAAATTTATGAGTTCATTGATGAACAAATAGTTGCATTGGTCGACCGATTATTTACTCTATTCATCTTTGACCTTAGCTTATCTATTTATCGATAGGATGATTCCATGATGCCCACGCGTGGAAGGAGTATCGACGATATTCTTCCGGCTGATTGTGGAAAGCGTGTCGAAGATTTTGGTAGTGAAGAATATATGTTTGAAAGAGTTGTTAGGGGTTCAGTTGCACCTAAAGGTTCTTATCCCTGGCAGGTAAAAATATCTAGAATTATGATGAAGGATTATTGACACACTGTTTTTTATTGAGTGAGAAAAAAACTTGTTTCTTCCGAAGGCGAGCATTCGTATCCGGGGTCAAAGTATATCAAGTCATTGGTGTGGTGCAGTCGTTATCTCTCCGCTCCACGTCTTGACAGCCGCACACTGTCTCAAGGGTTACAATAAAGGCACGTATTTCGTTCGCGCTGGAGATTACAACACAGAGGTGAATTTTCTTTCCTTGTGCTCTACTTTATCTGTTCTTTATGTACACTTTTTTGACGTAGAATTGAAATTTATTGTACAAATAAATTACTTTTTCGCCGCGATGAAAATTTCAATTTTGTAGATTTCTGAAGACTCTGAGGTAGAAGCGAATATTGAAGATTACTACATACATGAGGAATTCCGTAAAGGCCAACGGATGAACAATGACATTGCATTGGTACTGTTGAAAGGAAGAGGAATTCCGTTAGGTAAACATATAATGCCAATCTGCCTGCCTCCAGCAAACGTAGAATACCCTGCAGGTCTGAATTGTACAATTAGTGGTTTTGGCAGCATTGAATTCGGACAATCAGGTAAATTCCACTTTACTGTCTGTATGATTTTAGGTGTTATGAAAAGTTACTGATCAATCCGTTGTGAATTTCTATAGCACACTCGCGAGATTTACGTTTTGGATGGGTTCCTTTGATTGATCAATCTATTTGTCAGGCTGACTATATTTATGGTGAGGGCCGCGTAAGTGAAGGCATGTTGTGCGCAGGTTATTTAGATGAAGGCGTTGACTCGTGTGATGGAGATTCAGGCGGTCCTCTGGCTTGTCAACATAATGGTACATACCGTTGCCCTTAAAATTTCTTCCAAGTTCCTTTCAGTTTTTGTTTTTTTCTTTACGTTCGACGATTGAGCTGAGTTTATCATGATATTTTCTTCATGACTGCACAGGTGCCTTCACCCTTTACGGTATTACGAGCTGGGGTCAACATTGCGGTAGAGCAAACAAGCCTGGAGTTTATGTACGCGTTGCCCATTACCGAGATTGGATCGATAAAAAAATACGAGATTCTCTATCAGGACGATGAGTTTCCTTTTTCACCAAGCTTGAATTTATGCACTTATATTTTCAAATATGCATGCAGGATTGGATTAAAGCTAAAGTAGTAAGGAACGAATAAGGCATAATTTCATTTAAATTGAGTTCTATTTCATGAGCCATCATCATTTCTACAAATAATTGTAATTTGTGTTGTTTATTTTTGCATCATTTTGTTATTGTTTTGTTCGTCTTTTTCTGTTTTCCACTCAAGTGTAACTGAATTTATGTACAATAGTCCCAACGTATTCGATCGTACAATAACATAAGTAAAAATTTGCAAATCGACAATATTTACATATACAGGACGAGTTACACAACGTAAAAATTATTTGTTATATAAACATACGGATTTCTTTTAAGTTTTCCATTTTTTTGTTTTTTTGTTTGTTTTGTTTTTCGTATATATCAGTGCGAGCTTTATATAAATCTTTTCGATTTATTTATCATTTTCGTCTCTTGGCTCAAGCGTAAATACAGTTGCGATAAAATCAATATTAAGTGAAAAAATAAACAAAGCATATTTTCAATATCATCTCGCAAAAAGAGATGGTAAAGTGCTTATTTCGACGTTCGACGAAAAAGCATATGATCGATACGTCTGGTATATCGTGATTTGTTGTATTGTGCGCATCTAATATAAAAAAAAAATACATATTCATTTTACATATGATACCATTCTTCTGAAGTGAATGGAGTTTGATTTCATAACAATGATGGATTTTTTGTTTTTTTTTTCCATTCGCACATGCAAATAAATTTTTGTTTATTCTTTAACTTCACGTTCTTGGGAATGTAGGGCGAATACATAGAGACAAAAAATTGTATATGCAACAAACTTAACATAATTACTTAATTTAGGGCATCAAAAACTGATTAATGCGCTTATAGTTGCCGATGAAAAAGCAATGCTACAGCGAATTCTTTCATATATTCGTGAATTAAAATGCAATTAGCTTATGATTTAGAGAATTTCACCCCGATGAATAAAAAACTTCATTCAACGTTAGCTGGCGCAAAATCGAATTAAACTAACAACTAATGACTAGATGGAGCAAGAACTTTTTTGTTTTAACGTTCTTTACGAGGCAACGCAAACTCACATACTTCTTTTAGGCGGGTGCATTCACGATGTTCAAATCCTAAGTCAAGTCTTTATACCAAATGTCACCGCATTATTCTCTGTCTGTTTCACTTTTTTGTTTTAGAACTTGTTTTATTCGTAGGTAATTAATTATTCTAAACAGACTCTTTCCTTCATTTAAAATCTAAAACTTATTATTACAAAGCGCATAATTACGTATGTGCGCATACGTATATACACGTCTTCATTATTTACACATTGTAATTTATCCAATTGTATTGTCTTGAACGAGAAGACAATACCTGGACTCAGTATTTTAATTATTTTTATTTCATCTATTTATAATAAAGGAGATTGCCATAATCACTAAAATTCATTCACGCGAAGTGGCCACGGATAATACAAATTGTTTTTTTTTTCTTTCGGCTAACAAAGATCATGCCTGTTTCACATATTTCTATTTCACTTAATCGACAATTGTTTGTCATTGTGTACTTTCGTAAAGAGATTTCTAAATTTTACAATAAAATAAATAAGCTCACGAATACAAAATATAATAGAAGAAAAAATGTTCAAAAATAAATATTGGAAGCGAAAAATAAAATACAATGATGTTTCCCGATAACGACTGTGGAAATTCAGGGAAATATTGGACGTTGATAAAAGAGCCATAGAATCATGGAGATGAATATAGACAATGAGAATGGCTACGTCATGCATACACGATATATCATAAGGTTTTTTTTTCCACTATTGATAATTGAGTTTTCGATAATGTGCATGTAATCAATCGACTCCGATGAATTCTACTGTGTAAAATGTGAATCGGGTGATGTGCCATTCAGATTCCAGATGTTAAAAAAATTGACAATTATACAGAAAATAATATAGTATTGATACTGATAACAGAGATATGACAAATATGAAAGAAAGGCGAAATAAATAGCTGTGATCACTTCTGGAATCTGATGCCGTGAGTATCTTTTTTTTTTTCATTCCGATATATAAATTACTTTCGTTAGTCTGCAACCTATTTGTAGGTGGCTTATAGCGTATGATGTTATATAAATGTTTAAATGCGTTCCTAATATTGTTATTATTTGACAACTTCTTTGAAAATCATTGAAACAAACTGACGTGTAAAATAAATAAAAAAGATCCATGACACACACCATATTAATTTCGTTATTACCTGCCATAATTGGACCGTGCGCGTGCTTTATATGTTTAGCCAAGGAGAGAAATCTCTTGGTCCCTATTATATATAATGAAGAAGTTGTATTTCGATGATGCATTTTCCCTTCAAGAAATCGCAGAATTTTTTAATCTTTTTAATTCGGTTCTTAAAATCAACAAAGTTAATCGATCGATGTATACAATTTTCCTTTACTTCAGATATACTTCATCTGCATGAAGCAAATTTTTGTCTCTGTGAGTTAATTGATTTGATCGTCATAATACTAATTAATACTTCGTCAGCGAAGAAATTCCATTATCTGTGCGGAACATTTCGAGTTATCGAAGTGAATATATGAAATCGTGGATTAATTGCGTCAACAATTCCACCTTCTGTATTTGAATTTCGCTATTCTTGTTAAACGAGCATATATCAAAAGATTGTGTTCATAAATGTACAAAATTAAATCTGCCTGTTACTATCTTAAACTTCTCAATGATGAATAAACTGAATGTGAATTGATTGATTTAAATAAAACCTTGTTCGAGTATTTATCTTGAGAATATATCATGGAGATAAACGCTGACTTGGGTGCTAATACTTACAGCTGAATGATTCTGTCAACAGTAGCCCCGTGACGATTCATTCTCACGAACTTAAAATTAAAGTCTTTCGGTTTGGCTCCAACTTATGCTTCTATCAGCATGTGAAAATGATTTTACAAGAGTGAAACTTACTTGACATTCATTATCCTTTCAGGATGATGAAGGGAGATGTGTTGTCACCTTGGGTGACCAACTTTTTTGTAATTTTAACATTTAGGAATATATTAATATATATATCTATATTAAAATGTATTTAATTCAATATCTCTCCCATTCTGTGTTATCCACGGCAGCTTGTTTTCACTGGGCATTTAGTTCTGATCTGATGACAAAACAAAGAGAAACAATATAATTCTTTTGCTCCTGTTGGAAATTGAATTAGCAAAAGTTTGTACAGTATTCTCTTTTATGTTTACTTACTTCAAATGTTTATAACGTTCCTTTTCCGGATTGTTATCAGGTGGTTCGCACTCAAACGATGCCAGAGCTAGCGCTAAGAACAAGATAGAAAATAAATAAAAAGAATAAAAAATCTTGAACGACATGCAATTAAAGCTGGAGTGTCTTCAAAAGTTTTCAAACAAATTCAATAGCTGTTGTCAATACCATTTTCCGTTAGTACTGGACTGGCTTGAAGAAATGCGATGACCCGCGAGTTTTTCTCAAAAGGACAGGCCACCTGCTTCCAAGCAATGAACTCGGTCACCTGTTTGGCAAGCTGCCAAAACTTCTCGAAGTTTATGTGTCCGTTTGGAAGTCTGAAAGTACACGACAACCGATGGTAACTTTCGAGTGGTATATTCTCTTCGGTATTAAACTAGTTGAAAATAAACAAAACAATAATGTTACAGATAGAAGTGAAAGAGATACAACATGAAGCACACAGATGGAAGTAATAGTTTTGCTGCACATCGTATGAACCAAATAGTTTCCAATATAATGGCGAGTGATGTGGATTTTTTTTCAAGTAAAGTAGAAGAGGCGGATGTTCGGATTTCCCAACTTGGACGATTTGTTACGTGGACAAAAAAACAAAAAATTGTGTGACATGAATTTCTCCCAATTTTATCTCGTATACGTGTTCCTGCATGGCTGTACACTTGCAATCAACTTGTATCGTGTTTTGACAAGCAAGAAAGTCTCAGAGACCAAGGAAACGACTTTGGCGCGCCGTGGTTCAAGATTACCGCGAGAACTTAGCCAATTTATTCCGATCTCAAGTTAGCAGCATTTACACGGCATCACGAATATATATGATTTGGAATCAGGGAGGACACATGATGAAAAGTTGAACGTGCATCGCTGATAGAATATTCGCATACGACGATCAGTCAATATGAATCGTTGCGTAAAATTGTTGTTAACTTATCATCACCACCATACACACGACTATCACTCTCCCGTTTTCTTATTTCCTTCGTCATTCGTGTCCCCTCCTGCATTCTGCCATCGAATTGCCATCACTACATTGCCGTAACTTTTGCTATTACAAGTTTAATAAGTTTGTCCACGTACCGATGAAATTGTCAGAATTCAACTGATGCAAGATAAACCAAGGGAGATAGTGGGAACGTGTGAATTTTTAAATATTAATCTCGACAATACTATAGCCAGAAGGTCGTTAATATTCATTCATACTGAATGCAACATCAAGTTTTATCACAATCAATTGGGTACACTCTGGAATATGTAATTCTTTCATAAGAGGTTCTGAATAACTTGAATAGACTTTGAATTTAAAGTATATAATGGACTACATTTAGATTAAGATTCTTGATGTGGGCAAACGCGAAATGATAATCGGGAAATTCGTGATATAAATATATCAATTTATCAGTAGATAATTCATGAGAATACATGATGAATAAATGATGAGCTTTGTCGAGTAAATGGGTTTTCGTGGGTTTGATTCATCACGATCCACATGTTATTGTGATGTCATTAGAGGTATGTAACGTGGATTACTGGTGGTTCCTATATATATTCCACTCTATTGCCCAGAGAATGGCTGAAAGAGTATCTGTTTTCTGTCTCTATCAAAGATATTATGAAACCAGGTACTCACGTCATGCATTCACGTGAATACTTGGTTTCGATTACAGAGTTGTCGATATCATATCAATAAATGAGATTATTATATTATATATATCGACTTCTCCAAATTACTCCACTTGATACGTCTACCAAATTGTGTATATCAATAATCATTTTCGTAAGCAATTTAATAAATCTCTTTCACAAGCTGATAACAGGAATGGTCAGAGCGAAATTGAAAGAAATCTTGATGAAATTAACTTCAGAAAACTCCAAACGTTATGATTGATGCAACATCGTCGATCCGATTCCTTTCGAGAAGTCGTAATAATCATAAGTACGTCTATAAAGTCATGATCGTAGCTCTTCAATTTCGAATAAATCGTTGAAGTAATTTCTATTGCTTATCGAATTAAGAGTTATTTATGATGAAGAAATTTTATGTGGATGCGGAAGTATTCTCAGCTTTATCATAACATAATGTGTGGTGCACTACTATGAGAGATGAACCAAATGAAAATGTGAAAACATGTTAATGTGAAAATATTAGACGAAGTTTTGAGGCGCAACTAAAAGTTTTCGTTGCAAAGTCAGTGTTATTTTGAGGAGTTAATGTATGCGAGTTATGCATAAAGTTCTATTTACGATTATGGAAGAAACGTGTCGGAATATCATTGTCTAAAACAAATATATAGAAAATTTTGCACTAATCATTATGAACTTACTTGTTGCTGCATCCTTCATTGAGGAAATACAAATCCTTTACGAGTAGACTGAAAAATGGAACGACAATACGTTGTCTCTCATCAGTTGCTCCTGCACTACGCCACATTGCTGCTTTAAGAGTGCTCCGATAACTACTAAAATTACTACTTGGATCCATCTGATGTTCCAGGATAGAAAACTTTGCCGACTGTACTTTCGACCACTATAACAAAACAAAAAACAAGAATAAAATTAGAATCGGAAACAAATATCAGTTACTCATGAGGAAAGCCCACTATACATAGTGCAGTGTATTGATTTCCAATATGTTTAAACTATGACAGGAATGGTTTCTGAAAACACATCGATACCTCCGGGCTCATAGATATTATATCCTCCGACATTTATCCGCCGTGTCGAGTAGGATCATATTTACTGAATCCTCGACTATGAGAGCGTATTACTCGTCTGTTCGATGAAACATTTCGGACCATAAGGCCAGGCAGGATCAGATGGATTACATTGTATATAACGTGTGAGAGACGCAGCGAAAAAGACGTACGTCAAAGCGTCACTATTTTTATTCTTATATTATTTATTATTCACTTGTATAATAAACTCTATTTCTCATATTGATTAATAAATGAATGATTGATTGCATACTCAATAATTCATATTCCATTCAATCAATTAAATATTCAATCGAATAAAAGCTAATTTTCATCGAAATTGCGGTTAATATTAAAACCGAAATTTTATTTATGCATGGAGCACTTTTGTATAATTACGGTTGATGGAGGATAAAAATTTGGAGCTAACAGTTACGCACTATATCCCAATGTTTATTCAATTATTGTGTATGATGACATTAATTGTGCATGAAATTCATGGGATATCAGAGTTTGTTTCAAAGTTCGTGAGAAGTGAGATCGAAATACTATGTGTTACGTATTCTAAATGAGCGAGATGTGCACCAAATAATATAGCAGTGGATTATTACCAGACGCGTATGGGAGAAAGAGAAGCAACAAAGTGGTAGAAAGTGAGTGAGATTTGGCGAGTTGGGGTTGCGTAAGCGACAGTCGACTACGACAGTAATTGAATTAACTTGGAGGACAAAACTGTCGCGAGACCCCGCGTGAGAGGGTGGTGGCGCCGGATTAATTCCATCATACCTCTACCGTCCCCATGAGATTCAATTTACCTATTACAATATGAATCCATCCAACGTACACATACACACATACACCTGCGCAATTGTATTATTACCATATGGACCGCTGTAGGGTCGGAGGGTTATCGGACGGAAAATTAGCATCGTAAAATGTCGAATGGACATACTGAGAGCGATATAGAGTCATGTATCATTCGGAATTCACCGATTTTCCGCCGAGTATCCCAAGTGTCAATCCAAAACATGATATGTCAATCATCTAACAATTATTATGATTAGTAAACAATAGATACATATATGTTGACTACCGCTTCCACTTCCAAATGCATTATTAATCATCTCATAAAATCGAATAATAATTAACTATCGGATATATATTTATATACCCATAGACATGCCATAAGAGAATATAGTCAAGTTTCTGTCACTCGCAGATTATCAACTAAATTAAACGTGCGATACCTTTCAAGCATTTGGGCACCGAGCCAAAAACTTTGCGTGCATACATACACCATCTGCATTGAGCGAACGCAGCATTTTTATCGTTAAGCAATATACGTTTAATATTTTTTTCTGTGTTTGTTATAAAAAAAATTGCTAGTAGAGTGGAGAAAAAATTTGCGTGCGTATTTGTGATTTAAGGTTCTCGATTGTATATGAGAGATCATGGACGTAGTGGTGGGTAGTGGAGTGGAGAGCCTTCAGAATTCATGCGTGCACTAGCGAATAAAATCGGACGGAAGTAGTCGCGATAAGCTGCAGGCGTACTGCTGGTGGTAAATTTCCATTAACGAAAATTACGAGCCTCGAATTCTACTTTCTCATATATATACTGCGTCGGATAGTAGGTGCCCCAACAGTTTTTGCAATTATTTCCGTCGGGTTTAGTCTATAAATCAGGCTCGGCTAGCCAAATGAACCTCGAATAATGTCCAGGGTTTTGTTAGTGAATTTCTACTGTATATTATACATATACATGGTGTATATATATATATTTAGATGCTGGCGGTCCTAATTAAATCAGGGGGATTCCACAGATGTTTTGAGAAGTTTTGGCTGATCAAAAATTATAAAACAAATACGGGTTCCATATACATGACATTGTGATTACATTATGTCATTCATGAAAGATTCCTTGAAAGATGAATTACTATGTTTATATTTTTGTAACGAAATGCGTTGAGATGATGTCACGAATAAATATATTTTTACGAAGTTCTTACTGTCTAATGAAATATTCTTTCCGTTATACAATATTATGGATTTCCAGTGTATGAAATAACAGTCGTTGAGCAAAAAATTGTTAGGTGTACAACAAGAATTGTGCTATCTCAGCAGCTTTCGAAATATCCGATTCCTCATCATAAATATTGAAGGATTTATCACAAAACGAATCTCATTCAATACCTTCGCCACAATGCCATTTCCTATTAGGTTAAATCAATCAGTGAATTCTTCACGAGACTTTCCACCTTGATTCTGAACTTTTTGATTAACTCACAAACCGTTCAGATAAATCCGCTCAACTGTTAGAGTGTGGGATACAATCAACTCTATCTGCTTTCACCTTCATTCATTTCCTATCTTTCGTTGCATTTAAAATACACTTCATCACTATTTCCTGAAGAATTGGAGGCTTATTCATTTGGGAATTATGATTGAATCGATAATGAATCATTTTCCTTACCGTTTTCTTCAAACGTGAAATAGGTGACATATTCAGTCCAGCAATAATGGCCATCAGGGAATTAAAGTTGCCTATATTGAAGCATTCTCGTGCAGTCTCAATCCAGTACTCCACAACGCGAACACGTTGCTTCTTTTTGGCATGCTGGAAAATGGAAGAAAGTTGTAAGAGATATAAATAAAGATGTCACGGCGTTATCCATCTCATCTCTTTTTACTTCTTCTTTTCCTTACTTTGCACACTTCGGTGGCAACGAAGTAGCTCAGCCTGTTGAACCATTGGACATACGATTCTAAATTTCTCGTTTTCTTCATGTCCTTGAAAGAAGTCTCTAGATGTGGTGATTCCTGTGGGCAAACATTGAGAACAATTGAATTACTCAGTGTGCACTGATTAATCGAGATGGATTCAGCCATTCCAATCTTGGTCAACAAAACTACAACTTGTATTTGTACTTTCACCATCACTACTTCTATTTACTGTTAATGTTGAAAGTAACTCAGAATCGCGGAGACAAACGTATATTCACCTTGGCAAACGCTTGAACAAACTCCTCTGGTCCAATGTACGAGAGTCTCTCAAGCTCAACGTGGGTCAATTGTTGTGCCAGCACGGTTGCTGAGGGACAAAGCTCCGTGACATCGACCTGCAAAGAAAATAGTTGAGTGGAAAAAAAAATATAAAATAAATAAAGATATATACTGCTCAGGAGTACATTGACAATCTTGATGCAACATGAGTAAAAGGAGATGCATCTTCACAGGCTATGACAGCACAATGGACGAATCCAGTTGCTGTATTTGTCTCACCACTCAAAATCTTATATCTTTCAACCAAACTCATTTAATTTTACGATTCATCCTCTACCGACGGATAACCTGGTTATTATGTTTTATGTCAAGGACTGTGGAAAAATTCATATATTGGATGGAAGTAGAAAAAGAGATATAATAACAAATATGGGTAGTTCATAAACTATAAAAAAATAATGACCCATCGTTCTTTATATCTTGCATACTGAATTATTCATTTCATGACACAGTTGGTCACGAATGTATTATGAATGATATATGTCCACATGTATTATCATGGCATATTATTATTCGATTGCCAATAGAATCCTCTGGGATCAAAGTGCGTTTTCTCATTGCCTGGAAAATGGATGGATGAAATTGATGGTCTATATGTATGTGACGTTCAATCAACCACCACCAATGTCAGTATAGATCGCCAGATGGTATGAATAAGTTATAAATCCAATACTATCTGTAAGTAGTAATATATTTATGGATACACCAGTGAAACATCAGTAATGATTTCCACCACTGATGTGAATCGACCACATCCAATATCGACGCAGTGAAGTGAAATGTGTCAAATGTGGAAAAAAGATAAAGGTAAAAAGAAAAACAAAAAAGAAACAAGGAAAAAATCGCAAGAGACGACTCTACGACCAAAAGAAAAGAAAGGAAAGAGCATCGCACTTGGACTTCTCTGTGGTTCTGTGTCGATGAGGCGATCTGTCCTTTTTGGTTCTATTTTTATTATTTTCTCTTTTATCTTTTATCTTTTATCTTTATGTTCCGAGTTTTTCCGTCCTCACTCAACTTCGTCTCAGTTCTGTTGCCTTATTCCATTCGATTTTAGTATGGTATTGGCAAGGCCGTCGTGTTACTTGCTCAAAGAGAATCCAGTTGAGTGGTGAAAAGGGAGGGAAAGAAAAAAAAGTGAGGAAAAATGCGGAAAGAAATGAGTGAAACGCTTATTCTCAGTGACACATAGTGAGAGAGTACATCCGTTATTCTATTTCTCATTTTTCATTTCTCCTTTAATGTTGATAGTGAGAGATGCAATTGTTGAGTACATAGTACGGTGCAATTTACAGAGACTAAAGTATTCCGAGTGGTTGATGATGTTCTTTTATTTCTTTTGTCCCTTTTTTTTTGCTCTGAGAGCTGGTTTCAAGTAGTCCATTCATTGAAGCTTTATCAAGCTGTGAAATATATATAACCATTCATACACACACGCAAAGCCAAATATAAATTCCGTGATAGGAATTATAGGTAAACGAGTTAACTGCTTTGGCTGTTGGCTTATGTACACGTTCATGGGTTACTTCATGTTGAATGTATTTACGAACAGCCACTATACATGCTTCTATCCTGCCAACTAATGTCTTGGCATTTTCCAGATTTCCATTAAGATTACAACAAAGTTTATTTGAGTAAAGCTTTATTGTAAAATATCGTGCGCCTTCATGATTCAAGTAAGCATTATATGAGCTACTAGTAGCATTTAAGATAATATGCATGAAAAATCTTCAATATAAAAGATTTGGTCACAAAGATGTGGAGTGTGAGATGAAAATAAGTGTACCACACCCGGATGGTATAGAGGAAAAGCTTTTCTGGACTAGAGTAGTTTTCCACTCAAATATTTCCTCATCTCACGATGAAATGCGTTCCCATTCGGTATTTGTCCTTTCTTCTTTTTCTTATACATTTTTTTCCTTCTCTTTTGTCTTCCATATCGTCGTCGTGTATTTTTCACCCTTCTTCGTCTTCTCGTCATCGTTGTTGAATAGTGGCGCATGTATGTGTATGGATGCGAAAGCAAAGTGCTGCTTTCCGGTACTGGGTACTTTTGTCTTTATACGTGCTTCCAGACATTCGTCTTTCGTTACGAGTGAGAGATAGAGTAGAGAATGAAATGGCGAGAGGATGAAGAGTCAAGGGATGAACGTTAATCTTCACCGACAAAGTTCTAAATCGCTTGGGTGTACGTGACACACGACAATGATGAGAAAGCGAATGTTCGCAGGGCGGGGTGGAAGCATACGAAGGGAGGAAAATGTTGAGAGTGCTAGCAAGCAATGAATGAGTGAGAATGGAGGGACAGAATATACATTGAATTGTTCATAGTGTGAAGATTAAAAGGGAGTATTAATTTTGCATTATTGTTTTCAAATCAACGGCATAATGGAGATGATTATAGTTTCTCTGTTGAACAGTTGCCTTATGGAATTGAAATAATGAATGGGAAATGAATTTTAATTACATGTAAACAACTCATTCGTTCATTGAAAATGTTGAGGACTACAAATATTCCAACTGTCACCTTCCCTGTTTCGTTTTTCGCTCAAGATGTATAGGAGATTATTTATCATGACAAGTCAATCATTGATATATTATGAAAAGTGAAAAAGAGAACAGACTGATGCAATTTAATTCAATACACCTTTGCTACAATTACAAAATTACGTATTCCATACATAATTTCAATTGAGAATTTGACTGTTGTCTGAAGGTTGTGTAAGTTTCGAAACTCGAGATAACTGAAATTCTAATACATAGACAGAACAACAAAGTCTTGAGGAAGATTGTGAGATCCAAACTTTGATAGTTGCAAGTTGAAGTTCACAATTGATAGCAATTTCTAATAGAATCGAATCAAGACCAATTGAATATAGACAATTTCGAATGCCTACAAGAATATGTACCATACACTTGCTGTTGACACTAATCAAATACGCAATTCCATAACAATACAAATGCAATTAAAGTTTGGTATTGTTGGGGCTGTACAGTCTACCTCGTACAGTAGAATAATGAAAATTCCATTGGATAATTTAATCGAGAAATATAAAAATGTGGTTGGCAAATGGTCGCAAAAGTGAACGTTATTATTTGAAGAAATTCCATGATCATCATAAAATCGTAATATTATTGCCAACTATGTATATAAGTAAAGTGAATATTCTGAAAGAGATTAGGTGGAGATGTTGCGCGTGAGTAAAAATCCAGCGACAGTTCGTAATTGAAAAACACCATGTGGCCTGAGCTGCACGAGTTCTGCATACTTTTGCAGGGAATATTTGTCTGAAGATTGCAACGAAACACATGGATGTAGTGTTGTGTCGGTGTGTCATAGGAAGTGGCGACGAGGTAGAGGGAAGAAAATTCCAACCGCAATTCTGGAATAGCGTGTGAATTCATGAGACGAAAAGCGGCCGCATGCAAAAGAGTATTTGTGTATGAGATCCTTTTGTCAAGGAATAACTCTGGGTGTTTTCAACTTATATGTGCAAATAGTACTTGCCCTCACTCTTTACTCTTTACTCTCTCTTCCTTCCATTCATTTTCATTCTCTTTGTCGAAATTAAGTCCACAGCCATTTAAAAACTTCGACGTAAAAGCCAACTCTCGAACTTTGATGTGTAGTAAAGTATGTTCACTGAATGCTGTTCATAATCATTTAATGTACTCAAAAAGAGAGAAGAGAAATGTTATTATAAATATACCACTTGAAAACAAATTCAGGCAATCATTGTATTTATAAATAAATTTATTATCAGAGATGTTTGAGTCACATGTTCTGGCTTATTCACTTGACTTGTATAAATCATCTAGAATTATTCGTATTGACTGAACGAGACTTATAATGTTTCTTTTTCTATTACGTTGTAATGAAATATTTATATTCCATGATTGAAGAGCAGGAAGAAAATTGGTTTGAAGTTTTAATGCAACAGAGATATTAAAAGCCATTAAAACTGAAAGTAATTTTATGATTCACGTTCTTTTATTCGAAAACTCTTTACTGGTATTTGAAATAAACGACAGTCGGAATAAATGCCGCATAACGACCTCCACAGTAAATCCAAATGGCTTTTTCTCTCTGCGTACATGTAGATTATATATGCGCGTTTATATAAAATACATACATACACAGGATGAGTTTCTGTAAGTGGCAGACAGTATACAAGTTGCGAGGTTTCACCTCCACACATACAATTGTGTCCACAGCAATGAGTTGTTGAAGCTGGGAAAAGTTGCGCCCTAATAAGCTCAGAATAAACCTCAAGCTTCTGGCATATATATCAAAAGTCAAAGTATAACAAGCCAAACTGTTTCAATCATAGCATACTGTTATAACCGCAGCCTCTCCGAATATTAAATGCAGCAATTTTACATATGAAATTACTCTATTAAACTATGCACACATTAACTGGTACCAAATTTACTTCTATATAACCAAGGAAAAATATGATGATTATGGATTCGGTGAAAAATCACGATTCTAACGCTAAGTAGTTGATGGAAACTGAAATGAATGAAATATCTTCATCAACTATTCACCGATTTCAACACAGTTTTGCCTTTATTAATTCGCAACAATTGATAATTCAAAAATATACTAAGAAGAATATGTAATAACGCTAAATAATAGTGTTTAATAATCTTCTCTTGTTATTCCATTATTTAATATTTTCATTCTAATATTGACATAATCCAAGCGAAACTCGAATCTCATTTTTGTTCTTGTTCAATTCAATTCACATGAATATTGACTATCACATGAGAGATTGAAATTTAGTGGAATTCTATGGGAAAAGGTTGGATGAAAGTTATCTATGTTGGAATTGTTAAGTTAGTTGAAAATTTCCTATGGAATATAGAGTGATAAAGCTAATAACAATATCGTCAGAGAGTGCAGGATAATAGATTTTACATCCACGTTTATGTATAGTGCAGTTGCAAATGAGCTATTAATAGGCGTTGGATGTGGGTTTGGGAGATGGACTGTAATCAACTCAACTGTATAGACTCTCCACATGGATAGAGTTACATGCACAACACACAGATACGCACAGTACAGATACACACACATAGGAGGGTTCAGTAATCCTATAAGACTAAATAGTTCCACAGCATGCATTAATTAATTCAAATTACAATTATATAAGTTTTTCCTGATCAAATGGAATTTCACATTTTGATATATGATGTGTTTAATTTTAACAGCAGAGTGATAATAATGGAGAAGGATAACGTGGAAATTTGAAGAACTTTGGGAGAATATAACTTTCACCTGACAGCTTTTGCTCCCATCAATACTATTATTATTTTCATATTTGTGAACTAATTTTTTCATCATCGTGACTTTTTTTTTCTTGATTTCCAGGAACAAAGATGAGAAAGTAGTGCGATAATGAATATGAGAACGAGAAGATACTCCAATTTTTTATCTCTAAATTGTGATATGACATGCTCATTGAAATGGTGGATATTTGGGTGGAGGTTTCGTTATTATTAAATTTTTTTGTATGTACATGAATTTAATATTCAGTAAATATGGTGTATTGTTGAATTCTCTCCCAATTACATTCATTTATAATTATATAACTTTGAAACTATCGATCACATTTCAATTCTGTATACTCTAATTACCCAATTGGTAATTGGAAACAGAACTTCAGCAACAAATTAAATTCGCAATAATGACTAAACATTACTACAGAATCCAAGTCATTGAATAGGGCAATATGCTGGTTTGTAACACTGAGTTTCATACAGAAGGTTATTATATAGAAATATGCTCGAGTGGAGTTTCAGTAATAATGAAGAATTTCTCACCTGAGTGAGTTGTTCAGCAGCAGCTTCAGTGACTAGTCTAGCTAGAGCCTCCTCATATCTTTCAAGCGCCGTTAAACGTAGCAATAAATTTTGCAATAACGCCGAGACTTCTTGTCGTGCCGCAGCATCAACCGCTGCAACTTTTTGTGTAATTGATCGTATATGACACATAACACGCTCATCTCGAAAATCATATGGAAATGTTTCTGTCCATTCTGCCAGCAATTGGACTAAACGTGGAACAAAACGTTGCAGACGTTCCTAGAAAAGATAAGGAAGAAAATAAATGAGAATAAATCCATGAATTTTCATCTTATACTATAAATAGGAGGTGAAGTAATTTATATTCAAATCCATTATATATTTTGGTGCAAATATTTGATTTGTACGAAGAAATTGGGGCACGTTAGAAAAAAAAAATTATAGATGAAGTGATAATGCACGATCACAAACTGTGAGTGTGTTGTATAATAAGCTTCAATAATAGATGACTCACCTTGCCACCCTCGCCATTGAGGTTTTGCTGATGTTCGCACAGAGCACAAACTTCACCAAGGAGCTCGTGGGGCTTGATGAAAAGTCGTGCACTCAGCAAAAAGGCAAAGAGGTATGCCCGATCGGGATAATATTCCTCTGTAGGTACCATGTGCTGTACTAGCGCTTCCAATGAGCCGGAAACGAGGTTTCCATCACGGTAAACTAGTGCCTGAAATCAAAAAGAAACAAAATTTTCTATCAACAAGTCGAAAATCAATGTAATCATAAGAAAATGAGCGATCAAACCTTATCCCAATAATTAAAACATGAGAATTAACATTATTTTATGTATTCAATGAAAATATGAAATAAAAATGAACGTCAAAACTCTCTACTTTATATAAAAATTGTACTGAAAAAAAATACTATGAAAATTAATTTATCGTGAGGATTGATGTGCATATCACTGACGAGAAATTTGATTAGTGAATAATTTTATCGTAATTGAAATTTGACACAACAATGCAGAACGTTGTATACAAAAATATATATTGGTTTTGAAATGAATTTCACATTTGATTACAATCCAATATTTTTGTGAATATCCAGTTACTCTTGTAACTCTACATTTGTTATAATCCCATGAGAGTTTATGCCACCAATACTGTTGGTGTACGTTTATCAATTATTTTAACTCTGGTTCATTATCATTCACTATATATTACTTTTTCTACTTTACTGTCTATTTTATATTTTTATCTCAGAAAATAGGTCACATGTCAAGGTGACTATCGATCGTGGCTACATATCGTAGAATTAATAGAAGTTGGCATCAATTATTACACTATTGATAACCAATTATTTGCCAAATGACTGAGAGAATATACACAAAACTCTGATAATCATCCCCACATTCATTTTATAATAACAAACTTTTTGATATCATTTGTATACTTCGCAATTTTGAATTTATTCGGGTATATCTTTCATATACAGATTTTCACTCGTACACGTTATGACTCGTTAAATTGTGTATGAGGTCATGTATATACAATCAGTGAACATAAACATGGTATACCGCAAATATTTTGTTTGCATCCAGATGCAGAATTGTAGTTTGCAAGTGGCGTTGGAATGAATCTCAGGTTTACGAGGAGATATTTCGTTGAGTCTTGTCGCGATATACGATGTCACCATCCGACAACGACAGGCAACATCCGTTCACAATGCTACAGATGAAGCTCAAGGTTTCACGCTGTTTACTTCGAATCACATACATATACATATATATATATACATTTATGTTGCATACTCATCTCTGCATGTTGTTTCACTTGTCGGGTTAACAAGTTATTTTGAAGTGACTGTGTTATGGTATTTCTACATATTTTTGTAACTTTCGAGTTTATGCAATCATAGTCTAATGTTGTACGACCTCAATTTCTTATAACAACATTGCACACTTCATGTACAATATTCATTGCTACGCAGTTTATTCGAAGTTAACTTATGCAAGTATCGATTTATTGTTTTTTATATTGATAAGTTAATTATCGCGATATAAAACTTGATGGCGTCGTCAAGTGAGTGGAGCGCAACATACATTTATGTTACAACGACGACAGCTTTTAAAGTTTTTATCAGATATCAGAGTTGTTTTTATTTTTCTTCCAATTAAATTGTCGAGTTCAGTTTTTAAGGGAATTCTAGTTTGAAGATTTTTAAACATTGAAATGTTCGATTATACATAAGTTTGATACACGTTGAAAACATGAAAATCCAACTAATCGTAATTAGTGAATAATCGGATCCTGAATGCTTACAGTGATTGATATACGACTTCTTGCAACATCAATTAAATATACCAATCAATTTATTATCGATTTTATTCTTGATACTAAAATGATTTTATTGTTGTTTCGATCTTGTTACAGTAGTGCTCAAATAATTCATAGTGATCGTTTTACAAAGAAGTTTTTTTTCTATCCAGGGGATATTATTAAATTAATTCATTCCCGTTTTTTAGCAATATCTTTAGAAATTGAAGTTCTAGTTTGCGGATGAATATATATACATTCATAATTCCATGTACGACAGTAAATTGAAATATAGATATATTCACTGATGGATATACATTAAATGCTAATATTTGCAGCCAATTACCCTGAGATCACTTCTATCCGGTATCTGACTATTTGATAACATTCGCGAACAGACTTCCGTTTCTATCATGCATCATTGCATCTCATTAGCTTGAGGAATGGAGCGGAAGGAGACATAACGAAAGAACAGAATAAGAACGAAAAAATATTTTAATAACGTCGATATTAATTGGGAATATCGCGTAGGTCTCCGTAGCTGATGTTCATTGATTTTCAAGCTAGTGATCGTGGCATTTCTGAGTATTTCTCTTGAAAATTCTATGCTATGGCCGATTAACGACCATCCAAGGATAAAATTAATATCCGCTATAGCGAATTGACCCGTTGACTCGAGAACATCCTATATTCCACATTTTCTCCTCCCCTCTCTTCTTTTAGTGAGCGCCATTATGCTTCGCGATCGCTGGGCTAGAGATGTCGATGGTGAATGCGTGGCTGCAAAATATCTCGACTGTAAAAGCTCTTTCGGTCCACTTGATGGTACCATTTTTATTTTCACTTTTTCAATTTTCATCTCTCCACTTTTTTTTTATCTTTGCTATGTTTCGTTTCGTATTGCTCCATACACATTTCGTATATTTATTAAATACTTGTAGACCAGTGGTGTTACAATATTCACATTTACATATGTACATGGATATACATTGAGGATGAAGTGAAATTCTCCATGTGAGAAATTTATTGATGTTCTGTTGCAGCAGATGGACTAATTGAACTGAAACTACGTGATGAAAAGTAAAAATATATCGCAGAGGCTTTGGAGTTTATATTTTTTTTTATAGATTTTTTTCTATTGAAAGAATATTCTATATGAATACTAGTGAAAAAAGAATGAAAGGAATACAGACAATGAAAAATCATGTCATCCACTACAGAGATATTTTAAAAAGTTTGATATATTCGAGGAAAAGAGTAATAACAAAATATTTTATAATTTTATTTCGACTGAGTCGTTCTTTCCTCTCTAGCTACACCTATATGATTGTACCAATTTTTCATCTCCCCTATGTTGTATTACATGACGCATGAGGCGACGTGGATTTTTTCATTTCATCTTTTGAAGAAGCCAAAGTGAAGATGAGGTTTTATCTTTCGTTTACGTCATGTCGTCATGTAGAGAGCGGAGGAAAAGGGAATATGGAAAATGTGTATAGAAAAAGTGATAACAATAATGATGATGAAAAAATGAAAATGAATGGATGAGAAAAAAAAATTCAATGCTGCAAAGCGCTCTTCTTTGTTGCATCTCCCTTTATTTGTCAGTCTTCTCAGGTAACCATCGTCGGTATGATGGAAGCCACTATACCGCGTCCATATACTATTTGTTCTAGTATGCTGTTCTTTTTTCCTCTTCATAGAACTCAATGTAAAAAAAAAAGTTTAATAATATTCAAACCTCATTCATGTACAGTACTTTTGACAATCGCACAAACCAGCGGTATTTTGTGAAGGGCTTATTGTATTGAACATTCATAAATGTATCACCACATGTATATAAATATTCTTCCTGAATGCCGTGAACCAACATTGCGGAAACCACCAGCAAAAATCTATGGTAAAAAAAAATTCGTTCATTTGAGCACTGCTACGTTTGGCGTCAGCACACAATTTTTGTCACCACAACTATTGACAGTTGCGGGTCACACTTTTGCTGCCGTCCACAAACTGTTGTGCGAGAGATATTTTTACTTTGCACCACGTAGATCTTTGTTCGTATATACAATCATAAAATTAGTTTCGTAGCAATGGAGTATTTGTGAATGCAGCGATGATTGAATGTAGAATTTCAATGTCGAGAGGATTCTGTAAACGTTTCAGGAGAACGAAAATGAGCTTCTGTCATGTTTTCGATTATTGTCTTACGAATATGCTCTGATTAATTCTTTCCAGAAAATATCCAGTGTTTCATTTTGGAATATGAATAGTTGAGACAGAAGAATGCAGGATTGCAAATGAGAAACTTAACATTGGATGAAATACAACTGGTTTTATTTACAGTGAAAAAAATTCAATTGTAATTTCCATTCTGTCATTTCTCAAATAAATTTTTCTATTCAATTTCATTATGATGAATATAACTCTCGAGGAAAGTACGAAAAACAATATACAACAGTTGTGAGAAGACTTGCAACGATAAAAGAAGTGAATGAAAATGAAAATTGGGAAAAACACAGAAGGTCTATGAGTTAACCAATGCAGGGATTCGAGAAATTAAATAAGAAGTAATAGCAGGTGGAGGGTGATGATGGAGGCCAGCAGTTCCGAGTGTTCTAAGTGAAATTACAAAAACTTCATGGGTAGAACAGTTTAAAAATATTTACCGTAGAGTGTGTGTGAGTGAAGTAATAGAAAACGTCATTCCAATGTTCACAGAGGAAAAGATTAAAGAAGAGAAAGGAACAAAGAAGTAATTTCGAGCACATACTTTATAAAAAGATGAAATTAACAAAATATTCTACACATTATAATCACGTGCAGTTGGTATTAAAGGATAATGGTGTTTATTAAAGCCACATTTCTCCACCATCAATCTTTTATACAATCCTTTTTTTTCCAATTAATTCACAAATAATTATCTATCCAATTAATACTTATCATGGATCGAAAATTTTCTATGCTGTGAAATAACTGGTGAAGGTTTTATGCATCCGGCATGCGTTATTGGATCAATTAGTGGAATTTGACATATAATTGGATTGGCAACAGGCTCATGTCAGATATCTCATTGGCCTGAATCACAAACAAGAGAGAAGCAAAACGCTGATTGCTCGACACAAGCAAATAAATATTACAGTAAATGAAAAATGAAGATTTGTATATGAATTAATAATGCCAAGATAGACATCACAACATATTTTACTTAGAATCAGAGTACGTGACGGGAGAATAAAAATGATGAGGGTCTTTGGTAGAGATATAAAACAAAAAAATTGTCAAAACTAAATGAAAGATGAAAGTAATTCTTTATTTTATGTGAGGACTGAGGAATAGAATGAAAGTAATAAATCTACAAAATCTAATTAACTGTTGTGACGGTAACGACTGCGAATCAGGTTGAGCATGAACAACCAGGGGAAAGTGCAGGGAAATAGCTAATTAGAACGAGGGTTAATGGGAAAGCTGTGATGGACTTGATGCAGCTGTATCGTTGAATGTTATCACATATCTCCGACGTATATATAATCTTGTGGTGCCTCTCGGCTAGCTCTTCGTTCGCTCAGCGATCCTGGTATCACGTTCATCAGAGCGTGTCATGGTATTTCGATCCGTGTGGCATGGCAGCTAATCATTGGCCGATTACCTATATTTATGGGGGAGAATCATGACCTCATATTAATCGCATGATCTATTTGTGCGTTAACTTCTCACACATTCACGAGCCTCTGCATTTGTTTGTGATCGTGTGCTTCAGATTTTGATTAAAATAATCAAAGAATGAAAAAGTACAAAGGAAAAAGACACAAAAGAATAACGAGATCAATAAGAATGAGATTGTTTATTTTCATGACTTAGACATAAAATTTTCACTGTAGTTTCGCCCTCTATAATAGAAATTGTGGGAATATAGAGATAGAAAAATGGAAGATAAAAAGTCTTTGAATAAAAATTTGGAGTGAAAAGATATAAAAAAATAAAAACACAGATGATGTCGCTTATTATTTATCAGAGCGGAAACGAGTGCGGGAGTCACTCACGCGTATTTCGCGAGGCCGACTAGTGGCGGGAGAAGAAAATGCTTTTTTTTTTCATGATTATATATATAGTCCAGTTTTTTTTGCCTCAATGTTTTTCCTCTCTGCCTCTTCCTCTTCTTGCTGTCGAATTTCTCCACAACTTCAATTTCTATCGTATGGACCTATGCGGTCTCTCGTCCACTCTCATTCCCTGCCTTCAGCATTAATGACGTAGCCCGGAATCAATAAATGTTTCAATTCCGCGTGAATGCACGCATGAAAAAAAATTTCAAATTAAAAGGACAGAGAATGGTAAAGCGAGAGTGAGGGAAAAAAAAAAGAAATTAGACTACAAGAACAAATGTCTATTCGTGAAGAGGCAATTTTTGTATGTACGGTAAAATTTTATTTGAGAACAATAACGAATGAAGAATTTCAATGGTTAGAAATTGGTCAAAGTATAGTTATAACTTTTAGCATCACTCATATAATGCACTGAGAACATAATTTATAATGAAAAATGTGAAGAGAAAGTCATAAATATATAAAATTTCCTGCGGGCATTGCGTAATTTACCAACCATTTATGAAAAGTTAAAATGATATTTCGTTAAACTGGAGTTCATCTGAACGCAAAGTAAAGTGGGTGGTTCGCCGGCTAATAATATTTCATAATGAGTTGGCAGTGAAGTTTAATGAACTAAATTTTTGGTAACAACATTTTCTACTTCTTATACTTCCATGCATGCATAACAAAATAAAATATAATTTTTTAGTTATGTCGGGCATATGTAATCGATTTTGCTTTGCGAAACCAAACGTCATGATAATAGTGTGGATGTCATTAATTGATAAATGATATAAACCTAACGAGGTAGGAATTGTGTATATTGAATATGTACCTAACTCCGGAGTGATATCGAGTGTATACATAAATCAAACAATCCAATTCTTATCATCAGAAACTGCGTGTTCCGACACGCGACAACATCGCGTTATAATTAATGAGTATCCATATCCTTCAATGCACACATCGCTCATCTTATCACATAGCCATGAACTTTCACACAAATTCACTCGGGCAAAGCGGAATTTTAAAGTATAATAAAAACCAAGACTATATTTGGCAGTTGTTACAAACAATTGCGGAATGATGCGATCAGAATTAATTTTCTGGCTGATTTTTACGAGCCTTTGTCAGTTTCAACTAATTCTACTCAAATAAAGTTTTTTCTTATGCATACATCTGAGCATAATTCATTATTAAACTTCGAGCTTGTCGTTTACTTTGTGTAAACCATAGAGAATGGGAAATTATGGTTATACGAAAAAATAACTGAGGGAAAATATTCAAATAAATTCATGAAAAGTTTCGGAGATGGTGCGAGTATAAATAGCGTAATTTGTTAAATACACAAGGAGTTAATAGTATAACAACAAATGTAAATTCCAGGCTGTTTGGCAAATCGTGGAAAATCTCAATGTCGTCGGGCAATTTCCGGACGGAAAAGCTTTCCACCGGTAGTGCCACGATGAATATTCACCGTCAAACAGAGGATATGGGAAGCAGAATGATACGTGAATGTATGTCCCGTTAAAGGGAATAGGGCACTTACATGTTCCGTGTTTATGGCGATGCCGTCCCGAATGTCCTGATGGTCGACGGCTGCACCGTTGACCATTCCAGGACCACCGCCGGCGCCACATCCACCACCCAGTCCCTTTCCGCCAACGCTACCGGCAGGAGTTTGCGGTAAGCTCTGTAACGGCAAGAGAAACGAATTTCTCCGTCGATAAGTTATTCCCACCAAGTGTTTTGCAAAGTATTTTTATTCAAAGCTTCGGAATATGGTTGATTCTTATGGATTTTACGTGTTATGTTAAAAACTATAACTGGATTGGTTTTGAATTTATATTGATGTGGGTTCGAAATAAATGTATCAAACTCGGGTGAACCTTTTCTCAAAATTTGTGTGAAGAATTTGCCAATTACCACAACAAAATCCATTTTGTTTATATCTTGAAGTTGTGATATCAAAAATAAAAGAATAAAATTCAATAGAAAACGAGGGTTCAACTACATTCTACAATTTAAATCTTCTTTCACTGCTTGCAAACATTTTTTGCGAACTTACTCCAAGAATATCACGAGCAGCAAAGCACTCAAACGAGAGAAATAGATTTTCCGAACCCGAAGCACGAGAATACCTTTATACTAGTTCTTTTATTTTGTCTCAGCATAAAACTTGGGAAATTATTTCTGAATAAATTATACATTGATTATGACGCATAATGCATTTATATTGAGTGCGCCTGAAGGGTTAATGAAGCGCAAGCTTTGAAGAATGTAAGTCGGCAGTGGGGAAAAAAAAAATTGGAAAAAAGACGAAGAGAAAAAACGAAAAAATAAATATAAAAGAACAAGATGTGCGAAAAAACGTTCTCGAAAGAGGTGAAAGTTGATCGTTGAGAATCGACATCGTACTTTTTTTATATTTATTTTTTTTTTTTCAACTTATATCGCAAGTATATATTGGTAATAACGAAAAGTGCTTCGGCTCTCAAAGTAATAGATCCCATGAAGACTTTATATAAGCAGAGGGCTTTTCCCTTCGCATCGAACTCCACTTTATACATATATATATTTATATATATAATTTTTTTTCATTCGTTTCACCATTCCATTCGGTTTTCCCAGCTGCCACTTGTAGAAAGAAAGGGAATATAAGTTGGGTCATGTCGATGCCTTTTTCTTGTGTTGTCATTATTATCATTCTTTTCTGTCTGGTAAAATTGTCTACTTATGCTTCCGCCCATTTTCACCCACTCATATCTCTTACATAACGAATCTACCGAGACAAGAAAATGTTCCTTTAGCCGTATCTATTTTTTTTTTTCATCATGTGGAAGAATTGTTTATATTTCAGTTTCAATTAATAAATTCCGTACAAATGCCCTTTCATCATTTTCTGAATGAATGAATTGGATGATTAAATATGTTGCTCTAGTCTTTCTGATAATAAAGTATTTGGATTATATTTTTTGCTTGTTACTATGTTTTTTGTTGTTATGAATCAATTTTGCCACTGAAACGTGAACACATCAGTCACATCGCATTATCATTGCATAGAACATGATGTAATTGATATAATTAACGTTGGCTGCTCTGCAAACAAGAAGAAGCCAACAAAAAAAAAGATGCAGCACTTAAATTCATCTTCATGTTGGCTCTTGACTGACGCATAAGACATGGCTGTCATTTTTTTACAAGCACAGGTCGGCAAACAGTTTGGTGTCTGATGAAACAAATCAACCAGTTGGTTTTGTGTTTTTCCAGAGTGTATATATACTTTGAAAAATACTTTGTGAAAAAACACTTTGCAGTTGGTTTTATATGAAAAACAAAAAGGAAGGTGATGTGAGGAAAGGGAAAGAACAAGAAAAGCTGAATATATTCGTATATGCTTGAATAAAATAAAGGTGAGCATCCACGAAGGAAAAAAGGAGTGTTACCAAAGGGCATAGAAGACGAAAGAAGATAATATGTATATACAAAAGAGAGAATGACGCTCGTAAAATACAGGATATATATTTTTTCATATACCCTGCAGCTATATATGCATACTGTGTACGTTAGCAGGAAATATAGTTACAATGTCTGTTTCCTTGTGTTCAACTATTGAATTTTATTATTGAATGAATGACATTCAAACGTGTATTTTTATAGCAATTTCTTCTTTTTTGTATATCATGCCCATACCAACGCACCATACACATTTTTCCATTCGATTCCATGTCGTACATGAAACATTTTCAACTTCATTTTGTGAATTTTTTTGGGTTGCATTAATGAAGGCCTGAAAAAGTTCACTACAATCATTCTTCACACTGTAGAAATAATGAGAGAAAATGAGTGAATTTCCTTTTATAAGTGATCGATCGATTGAGCAAAAAGAAAAGGGTGTATGAGAAAGACAAAAAAAAAATTAGTTTTCATACATAAATAGAAAAAGGAAAACTGAAAATGAATAAAAAATATATGAAGCTCGTGAGTGAGTCCTTGATAGAGAGCTTGGTAATAATCTGGTTCCTCTGACGCAAAGCATTTTCCTCATTCACTCCACAAACCTTATATCAACCTTTTTATATATGTATGGAAAATGAGATGTATATAGAGGATGTGAGTATGCTTTTGGATGGTGATGCAGGGCAAGTGAAGAGTGGAAAACGAAGAAGGACTCATCGCAAAACTGAATTTTCCCTTCTGAAGACTACAAAGTGCAACGTAAAAGACTTGCTAACTCATTTCTATGAGACTTCTACAGTACATTGGGGGTTATATGGCAAAGGGTTGAAAAGTGTCAGGAAAAATGGGGAAGTGAAAGAAATAGAGATGGAATTTAATCGACGTAGGTACATGAGCTTTCTCGGATCACCTTTCTGCTCGTGTATGATTTTTTTATGTTGGAATTTACAGAAAATGTCATTGTAATGGAGCATGATGATTAATAAAATATAATAAATAAATAGGAGAATATATTGTCTGTGACAGAAGAGTTAAGAATTGCTGATGTATTTCACGATATCAGAAATAAAGAATGCAAATGGGTCAAAAATAAGTAACTCAATTTTCCTCAATATAAAATAGACAATCGAATATTTTTAAATGCTGTTATGGGATTTTGTAGTCCTAGTTGATGGTGTTTTTTTTCTTCTCATTCTATTCATGACGAGATGGCGACATTCGTTTTAATACGTGCTTCTATTTCATTGCATTGGTGTATGGAATGAAAAATATTCTTCTATTAATATTATATATGTGTATATGTCTGTATATTAGCTATATTTATTTGTTTGTATGTGAATACATGTAGCGAAAATTTAGCTTTATCGTTAATGGGTTTTCTGCAGATCACGGTAGCGTTGAATTTAACGAGATTTGTAATTACGAAATGTACTCGGCTTTTGCGTTTTGCCTTTTCCATATAATGTTGAATAACATCCGGAGGGAAAATTAAACATGACTAAATTTAATAATTCACCGCAATTGCAGATGGTGGATAACATATATTTGATCAATGAAATATATTTATTCAAATTTGGTATGTTTGAATCGTCGGAGCAGTACCTCCTCTCTGTTAGGTCATTAAAAAAACAAAATTCAACCGTTTTACCAATATGAAGAAATGAAAATGGTTGATGTCTATATAACGTTTCTGAGATAAATAAATGAATAAAAGGGGAAGAAGATGAGTATGAATAGGATGAAGGACGACCTCTGAATAATCGAATACAGTTGCGTCTTCGAGGAGCTCAAGTCAGCTTGGCAAAGTGCTAATACATGTTATCCTTCGCTTACTTTGCCAGCGTCGAGGCTTTATACATAAACATATGGATACAGATATGTATATTCATGAGTATATCAGGCACACCGACATGCAATAAAGTCGATTGTGACACAATGTGAAAAGTACATAAATGTACCAAGAAAGTTAAAGTTAAAAACAGGGCATTTCATATTTTTTTCTTTCTTTTCGTTATTTAGTTTGACAAAAGAACGGAAATTTCGTTCTCGTATAATATTTCTTGAAAGTTTAATTGCTGAAACATTTTCGGGTGCACTTTGGTGAATTTTCCCTTTTCTCAAATTGTCAAGAACTTTCATCATATAATAGAGTAGATGATACTAAAGAGAATTAAATGAATGGGAATAAAACTCAAAGGAAACAGACTAGCGAATAGAGTATATACTTATGCCAATTTAAACAATCCGCACGTTGGCGATTGTGAAGATATATATATTTGTCATTGCAGTTTCCACGACCAGTGTTTCAAGTTAAATTATCTACAGAATGGCAGAGCACCACGATGAATATAAATTGCTGTTCGCACTTAATTTGTAATCAAATTCGCATGATTGTTGTATTAAATTCATGTGTTTTGAAATTATAAAAATATATTCATTCTCTATGTCATAAAACACAAAATGGATGGTTGATAAATTTACATAGAGATTAAATTTAATGGAAAGCTTGTTTTTTCATAAAAATGAAATAAATATATCTCAAGATTGATACAGTCCAAATGGAAATGAATTTATTGAAAACTGCAGCATTGAAATGAATTGAAATATATGAATAGATACGTCAAATGAGATGGGAAAAGTATTTCTGTGCATAATGGCTTTCCAATGTAAAATATAACCAGGAAAAGGTGAGATGTGCTTGAATCCCTTCTACTGTATGCTTGCGGCAGTTTTTTCGCTTCACGTAATACAACTTCGAACTAGTTTTTCAAATAATACAGAAATACATAAATAAATAAACAAATAAAGAAAAATAATATAAATGAAGTACGCTCAATATTTCAACGAGATGATAAAGTTGTGTGGGATGGCATACAATATATTTCATAATTCGCTTCAGTAAAAGCATTAATTATGAGGATATATGATTATGGTACGCACAATAAAGTATCTGTATAATTGATCCATCTATTCGCATTATGCTTGATAATCATACAATCGTTATACAAATTGACGAGTCTAATAGTTTTCAATTTTCCAATGAACATTAAATTAATCAATTCATCCTGTTTCATTACGCGACTAAATTTAGCTAATGGTAAGCATGCATACATGGATATATTGGTGTTATCAACATCGAATTAGTTTCATTCATGTGTCAAATGTTTGCATCAGATAACTCGTACGTATATAATCATGATTACGGGGACGAAAAGCCGCAATCGAATCTGTGTTTTCACATCGATCCATAGATATCAAACATTATTAATAGAGAATAATCAAAGTTCTGTAATGATTTGTTGTAATTGTTTCCTTTTTCTCTCCACACTGTAAAATCCATGATTTATTGTTTCTATTTCGTTTGTTGTTTCTAGGAGAGTTTCAATATATTGTGAGGATGTATTGGAAACATTGTGGTGAATATAAAATGTTTTGAAATTGAGTCATTATGAATTTTACTTGATAGAATGGAAATGTTCATTTCATTAAATAAACAGTTTCAGGATATTTTTCCACCATCATTGTATGTTTTGCCACACAATTGCTCATTATATAAATTTTTTATGTCTATCAATTGTTTTTATGAAGAGATAAAAAATTATTTGGTTGGAATCCTCATGAGAGCGTATTTTACATTTTATTCTATGATTATTCTCTCTATTTAATTGTGGCAGGAGAAAAAATATTCGTTTGCTCAAGTGTGTTATTTCATAACTGTTATATTTTTTACGTACCTTTGGAAGAATATTTTGTCATTTTTATTAGAGAGAAATAATGATTTAATGAAACAAAGAAAATTTCGTTTTCTCTTTGTTCACCACAATGGTGACCTGACATTAAGTAAATAGTTGTAATACATTCAAAGAATCTATTTGATCACAAAACTTGTTTTCTTCATTTCAAGTTGCATCACGTTGTTTTTTTCTTTATGTATACTGTATATAGATGAAAGTTAAAATTTTCTTCAAGTTCCACACGTTATATACATTGCCCTAGGTTCAACAGTGCCAATATAACTATATGGATATAGAGTTGTAGAAGTTGGCAAGGGATAATCCTTGAAGACGGAAGAACTTTACTCAACGTCTTGCCATTTCTCTCTTCTCTTTCTTCGCGCGCATCATTCCGCCGTTAATCTCCACGACAAAGTTTCATAACCCGTCCGATAGCTCTGAACGATATCGTTCCACACTTGCATTGCGCAAGAGTTATCCTCCACTATTATTTGTTGGTTATACAGGAAAACATTGAGATTTTTTATTTTATGACATGTATGAAACTAATATGGAAGTGATTGTGTAAAATTGTTGTTGAAGTTTTACGGTGGATTTAAAAAGTCATGTGTTATTTTCGAAAACAAATCACAACAATGACGAAGATGAGGATTAATAATTAATGTGTATATGTCTATGGGAAATGAAGTAGGGTCTTTATATTCCCTTTTTTCATGTTATGAAACCACTGAGTCTGTCTCATCGTGTCTTATGCGACGCCAATGTGAATGACAGTTCTCCTTTTATTTTTACCGCTACATATACTGAAGGTCCGACGATGTGTTTGCTGAGCTTTAAATTCATCTGAGAGACTTGCGTAGGCCTCCCCCCAATGTCTCATGGGACACGGCCGAGTTTTTCATAAGAGAGGTTGCAATATTCTCAGGGGACTGCGAGAGGGCATTTATGCCAGAATGATAAAGACTTTTTTATTTTCTTTGGTTTTCTTTATATACTTTTCATTCGGTTCAGTATAATGGAAAGACGAATGGCAAAAGTTCATAGGATAAAAATAATTACTGTAATGGTATATAGAACCTGTGCAATTTTATCGTCGAAAAAACAATTATCTAGTCAGGAACTTTTATGGTTTAACCGCAAAAAAAAAAGACAGTAATGAAATTTCTAAAGACTATCCATAGTGTTTTAGTAAACTTGGAGTTTTCCGATGCGAAGCTCAACAAGGACAAAATATATATATATGTATAGACAGAAACAGAGAAGTGAAACATAAAAATAGATGAAAAACTTTCAGCCTCGGGTAAAGTCTCGAAGAGCCGAAGCATCCACGATTGCGTTTGCCCTTTTACGTAAGGGGCACTTTTCGATTTTCAATTTCTCGCTACGTGAACGAGATGTTTCTTCTTCTTTTTTGTTTCCTTATCTCAAGATTTATCGTTCCAGGTTTTTTTCCCCAAATGAGAAATTTGAGATATATATATACATATATCAACGAATCGATGATAAAAAATGTGTCTACATGTGTATATATTCAGAATGTATTACGGTAAGAAAAATTTTTTATTATAAACCAATCGAATCACACGTGCTTCTTTCCCTCAACGCAATCAACCAACGTTTTTTTCAACTTTACTTTCTACATTTATATCAAATATATTCATATGCATCTAAAATCTGTTCAGAATTATTATTACTTTATTCTATTTTATTATCCACATCTTTGATCGATTAATTTAATAAACGTAATCGAATTGGAATTTTAAAAACAAAAGTAACTCTTGCCAAAATACAAGAAGAATAAATTGATTCATATAAAATGAGAAAATGCACAAAATAAAATGAATAAAAAAGCCTGGCGTTTTCACAGCATGACCAATACAATTTCCTCGACAGTTTTCTCTTTTCTGCCTCGATTCATGTTAACACTATGTATATATATGTATTACTGTATATATTCTGAAATGAAATGTAATTTCTTCCAACCACCAGGTAAGCCATTGTAATATTTATACTTGGTTGTTGCCTGTGGCAACATGAACGACGGGAACATACAGTTATAAGCGTTTATAGTCCTTGGAATTTAGAACTTCACAATATTAGAAAAATATAATATATTATATTCAAAGAATATGTGTGCACATCGTAAGAGTACGTATAATATTTGATGCAATATGCAATTTGCCAACATAGTGATAAAGTGAAAAGAAGGATGAAGATATGAGATATGAGATATGAGTGGTAATGCTTCAAGTAAAAAAGAAACAGGTCGAGTGTCTTCGAGAGCTTATACTTTTCACGTTTCCACAAGAGTTGAAGCTCCAAATGCAACATTAGCTTGGCTTATAACGCTGGCGAGTATCACTGAGCTTGTATGAAAACTTGCATTTTAATACCACAACTGTTTTCATTTAAATTCACAATTGAATTTATTAAAATAATTGATGAGAGTTATTTATATAATAATTTGTATTAGTGAGAGTATCAGGTGTATTCATCAATATATTTTTGGTATCATTTGAAAACTGTTTGGTGAAGAAAAGATTGTCAAAGCTTTTCTCATTCGTCGTTTGATTAATAATAATAATTCTACCAACATAAATGCATTGATCAAGATCACTAGTAACAACTATTTGAAATAAATAATCTGGCAATTGTTTCTCCAGTAACAATAATTGAATAGATAAATCTCCTTATATCACTCGTTAGCTTTTCACTTCACGTTATATAAGTTTACTTGGAATTAAAGGTTGTATGTCAGGGTGCAGTTGCTTGTCACATTCAAGAACAGTGGTCGAGCACAAATTACAAACGCTGAGTTTTATATCCTGGTGACATTCATTCATGACATAAGATTGATATCTTCCAATTCAGATGGATACAATTATTTTAGTGTCATTTGAATTCATGCGAAAATTGTTGATAAATATTAATTATTATATCATTTTTGTTTCAATTGAAAAATGTAACTACAAGCAAACAATATTCTTTGCAGTAAGGAATTGTTTCTCCATATAACGATGAAATGTGATTGAGTCCCACTTGTGAATTTCACCACGTTTTGTATACTTGGTAGCACATGTAGAGGAGATTGTAGCTGAGTGGATCACATAGAAAAATCCACGAGTGGAATGGTGCTTTGACACGGCAAGTGGGTCTTTCTTTTTGGCCTCTTTTTCCATATATTTCGTCCTCATATATGTGCTTATATTCTCAACCTATTCTCGTCATTCAACTCACCCAACACATACACTTGACTTCTTCACGTTCGTGCTGAAGCATTGAACGGGATATCAACGACGCCAGTATGCTGTGGACTCGTCTATCTTTATCAATGTGCAAATTAATTGTATAATTTATACACCCATCCATATGAAATTATTCAACCGTAATGATTGTTACGTAATTGAAAATCAAAAATCTTGACATTAATTTTTTATATTTCATTAATAAGGAAAGTATTGTTATAAATCGGGTCAATTCATCCCTGTTTTTTTTTCCCCTCTTTAACGTTATTATTCCTTAATGATTTTCCCACATTAAGTATACGAGAAAATATTTTTATTCACGGTAGAATGCGCAAAGGGTGACAAATAAAATACAGAGAATTCGAAGAGGAGAATTTCTTACTGAAGTGAGTTCTTCAATTTGTAGGTACAACTAATGAGGTTGAAGTGAATTTTATTCGAAACTCATACGAAAAATAATTTAGATACATAATGAATTCTTCTTTTGTTATTGAGAGTCTATCAGAAAAATGAATAATGGGTGTGAATAATGATAAATTCAATGTAAGTTAAATCTAGTTAATTCACAGGATCAAGAGCTGTTTGAAACTGCTTGGCATGGGCTTACACGGGGTTGTGCGAAAGGATAATCAGAGTCGAGCTTGTAGCGTTACGATAAGGCGAACACTCGCTGATATGCTCGTTGGATAAAGTGTGCTTGTGAGTTTAGTCACCACGATTAAACAGTGGTCTGAGAATTGCTTGCACTATCCACCAACTCTGTTCGCCCGTAGCATGTACCTTTAATATACATATATACACACACACACCAAAACATATATTTAACCTACCCCGAGCAGGATCCAGTCCGCACCAGTCTTTGGCCATTATCGGCGCTCTTGCATTATTCAACGATTGCTAACTGCGGCTTTAACTAAAATTTAGTGTTACGCACCGACAACTACTCAAGTTCGTTCTTCGTACTTCATCCTATATTTCTCTGTCTCTTTCTCTGCCGCCATATTTCGACAGTGGCATGTCATATGTTGGTAATAAATTGAAGTTGTGAAACAGATGTAAAAGCTTGAATTGTTGACGCGTAAACACTGCGGAAGACCCATGAATTTTTATTGTTTAGTCAAGTAATATGACTTCATACATGAGCTCCATCATATTTGTTTATTCAAATATTTTATTACATCAAATAAATATTTTATTCTCTGCATATAAATATGTATTATAGATTCAATTCACCATTCCGTCTGCAATTCCACTTTTATCTTTCGTTTCATTTCTTTATATACGAAACACTTTTATTCAAACGACAAACTCCTTATTATCTTTCTTCTTCACTATCACTATCGCTGTAGTCTATTATTTGCCATTGTTTATTCATGTAAATATAAGAAACATCCAGGAATTTTCAAGCTCGAGCTGACTAAAGACCGTGGTACAGGATCGCGTGTACTACAGCAGCACGAAAGAGAGTTGTTCATGGATTATTAAACTCAACTGGAGGCGCTTTGTACGCTTCCAAGCGCGATATGTGTATGTATATATATGTATATGTTTGGTGGTCGATACGACTGCCTCGGGTTTTCTAAATTGTATATACATTTACGCATCGTATATACCACATGAGACTTCAAACCAGTAGTGCGTCGAAAATGAACGTGAACAATTGGACAGCTGGTATATAATTCTAGGCGTGTAACGATGGAAGTTGAATAATAGTAGTAGTGGTCGGCATTTCGCCAGACACGTTGGCTTTTAGAGGAATCGTGAGTCTGTTTGGGATGTGTGCAAGTTACCCAAGCACGTTACCGATAAAGCTTGAAGGAGTTGAAATGGTTTGGTGATGCGGTTGTCGGACGATTCGCGGCCAAGCGTCTTCAGGTAGCAGGTGGCTAGACAACGAATCGTTACTTGTGCTTTTATATACGTGATAGCTTTACGTGAGGTGACTCAAACGTTGCATATAGGGTGATGGCAGGTGTGACGTAGATAATGGCAGTGAGATGGGAGAAAAACGTGAGGTAAATGTGTCGAAAATCGCTCACTATAATGATCAAAATTATTTAGAGTGTAAAAATCTGAAGAACTTTCTCAGTGAAAAATAAATTATCGTCCCAGAGTTTTTTTATGAGGTGTAGACGCTCGTAAAACCAAATGCCGAATCACATCATATCGCGATGTTTATCGGCGCGATTATCATCCTCATGGGATATAATTTATATTTTTAGTTCAAGAAAGATATGTCGATGTTATTCTTTCGGACATGGCGTAACATCAAAGTTTATAAACATGATAGGATAATATAAGATATGGTGTAACTTAATCGTCTATTTCGCTTTAGGTGAAGTTGAATGTGTGCGCAAGAAAGTGCAAGAGAAAACGACTAGGGAAGAACTACAGTGTGTAACATACGAGCGAATCTAGGAAAGTAGACCGAGATGGAGAGGACTATTTGTCTCGACTACTGTGTCCAGAAAGTGTAGCAGCAAGAAGAGTAAGATATAGCGACAATGGAAGATAAGGATAGCAATAGAGAGGAGAGAATTGAGATGAAGGAATGTGGAAGAAGCGAATGGAAGACACTTTTGCGTTACTGTATAAGAGAAATTCCAACCTTTCATCCATGATAAAAGTATCTGAAAGACGAATGGTGTTGGTTAATAAAATGAATTCACACAAGGATTCTTACAACAATGTTGTCGTATCCATTAGTTTCCAGTTCAGTTTTTCTCTTCTCTAGTATCTATATGTGGGAACAAATAGAAAACGAATAGCCGCTGTTATTTATATAAACAAGAAGAAAATGCGAATGAAATGAAAAATTGACTGACGAGATATATTAAGAGAAAAATACCCGTAAGAAAATATTGAAAAATGATAGTATCAATTATTTATTCTCAGGTTTCGGTATGGGATAATTGTCGGGGAAAATATCCATCCACACAGCTGGTGTGAGAGTGAGCGTGGAATGTGAATGATTGAAGAATGTTTTTTTCATCCAGCAATTCGTCATATTTTCCGTCGTTGTTTGTTATTATTGTCACATGAGTGAATCACATTTCATCATCATTCTAAAGGTTACACCCATTGACCCATCAATCAATATTTGATGGAATTAAAAAATACAATACTGAATTGAACTGGAGAAAAAAAAATCGATAAAGCCCGGTGGTTACCCAACTGCAGAGCCATTCCCCAGTGATAAACCACTTTTTTCCTTTACATCTCGGCGATTTTTACCTATATAATTCCACCATTAACTAACCAGGTCAACATGAAGATGACTTTTATCTTGCGGAATATTCCTCGGAGGAAAATGTTTTTCTCATTTTTTTCCATTTCATCCTTCGACATAGTTATCGTTTTTTCCGCAGTGTTGAATATATCATATGATCTTTTGCTTCCTTTCTATCGACAGCTGAATATCACGAGAACGCCTCAAACTACTTTTCAATTCTACGTATATATATATATATATAACTATAAATCTGATGAGTTATGGTTGAGATGAGGTGAGACTTGGGGGTTTTGTTTGACACTAAAGGTGGTGTAAGTAAAATGTCTGTTGGTATATACATGAGAGCCAAAAATACAATAAAGGAAGTGAGCTAGAAGTTACTGCAAGAGAATGCAAGCACGATGGTGTTATTTCATAGCCTTTTCGTAGACAGAGGACATAGCCAGAGGCGAGAGAAATTGTGGACTGGTTAAAGCTGGTACGAAAGAGAGGCATCTGGCCTTCTGGGGTTCACTTCAGGCTCTGCATAATGCATCTGAGTGGGTAGCTCGGCTTTCTTCATGCAACATAGCAAACACAAACCATGTCCATAGGCTATATACCTATATACCATGAAGAACGGGAGAGTGAGGTGTAAGTAGTAGTAGTAGTAGTAGTAGAGGTAAATATTCGACGCGACGATCGCCAACTCAATATGAATCTAAGACACTGCTCTCGACGTCTCAACGACATAGCCATCGTCCAAAATGATATTTGCAATATGTGTTGGCTCACTCGCTGTAACGACAGCTTAAAGAATAATATTCTATAAATGGAATAGAAATGGGTGTCTGTTTTTGATTTTGGGACACAGTATTAGTGAATATGTGGTGGTGTTTTCTTTTTTTTCTTGCATGTAGTTGAAGTGTCAACGACAAAAGTTCATGTGCACTTTTCTTCTTCAAACTCATTTTATACAACGAGCTATCAAAGAATCTTTCTATAAAAATTGTAATTCTCATTGGTGTCACCAATCCCCTCTAAAATTTTTGTTGGATATAGAATGAACGTTTGAAGGCTGCCAATTTCCATTCACAATAATTCATGCAGATTGTACAATGTCGAAGTTCCATAGATGAATTTATTATGTGTAGGGTTTCGGAATTTTGGAGGACAATGTAATGCAACAGAGTGGGTCTTTGATAATGGTACTGCGCACCTCATTAATGGTCAATATACATATATTGTCGATAGCATTTACCTGCAACGGATTACTGTTAAAGTCTGGCGATTCGATTTGATTGGAAAGCAGTCGACCTACATTGACTGTGATATACCATCCGTGGTTGTGTGCATGCATAGTTGAAACGACTGCGTTAGACATACACAGGGTTGGAAAGCAGACTGAGTTACATACTCGTCTGTTAATTCTCGTTTACAAATCAGTTTGACTTCTAGGATCGACACTACAATTTGAGCTTTCTATTTCTCTCCACTTCTGTCTTTTCATGTTTCATGCTACATGAGTTATCGTTTGGTGAGTTTAGATATTTTTTTTCTGACTGCTTCGCTCTGACATGAGAGCAGGTTTTATATATTGGATATAATCGATTTCATTTCTATGTACAATGAGTGTGTGTGTGTGTGTGATCACGTTCTAGCAGATCAAAAAATTTGACAAGTTACATGTAGCAGATTCCTGGGCGGATGATTGCTAGAATATATATCCCAAGGGTGAACGATTTTGGACGGATGGACGGGCAGACGATCATCGACATCCGATTGCTGTTGTGTCACCGATATCATGATGGTAATTGACACGATACTCAATGTGTATTCAGTTGGAAATATATTGTTTTCTATCCTGCACTGCGCTGTGCTCCCTTGCTCCTATACGTCCAACCACAATTCTTTTTTTGGATGGTATGTGCGAATCACTTGAACATTGTTGAATGGTTCCAGAGAGGGCATAGGGATCTGTCGCAAATTTCGTGCTTAATTTGCGGAAAATCCCGACATTGAAGAGGCGCGGCTGTAAAGGATCAGGGAAATTGACGCTCGTGTCACACATACAAAAAAAATAGGGGTAAAAATAAAAGAGAAATTTGGATGGCAGTACAATCGTTGATTCTTTTTTTGTAGTAAATTTTGATGACTTTGTCGATTGAATTTTTTTATAATAGCCATTGTGAGTGTTGGAGCACGACTCGAAATGAGAACAAGAACAATGAGAAAAAAAAAGAGGCTGCATACATATATATATATCTCCCCGCGGATTCAGTGGGTGATATTTTCCGAGGTCTTTTCTATCGAAAGAAAAATAGGTCCAGGAAGTGATGAAATGTGCTATACGAAAAGCAGAAAGAAAATATTTCTTCGTAGATTTTTATTTCTCTCCGTGGCTTTTGCTGACTCATGAGAGTACTCATTTTTTTCCCTTCTTTTTTCAACTTCTATCTGTAAATGGTCAGAGTGCTGTCAGTCGTTTTTTTTTTATCGTTCACCTTTCTACACAGAAAACTTTTTTGCACAAACCATCTACCTCGGTATTATTCGTGTGAATTTTCAATTAGGACCTCCCAACATTCTCAGTTGATTCAGTGTGTTTAACGTTCAATTCTGGTAACGTATAATTATGATCACACAAAAAAAAACTTATTGAGCTTGAGTGCAGTTGTTGGTAGACAAATGTTTGGATTGGTAATTTCACTGGATTCATTTACAATCGAATATATGAGAAATTTTTTCTTTACACACGCAAAATAACAGTTTTATTGTGATCTGAAATCCGCCGTTTTTATCAAGTTATTTTTACATTGTCTATCCAATTGAACACCTAACTTCCTTTCCATGTATTTTCATTCTGTTCATCAATTATTCGAAATTGTTCCTATCAATCTTGTTTAGCATAGCCAATGAATAATTCCGAGTATTTCACGATCAAATAAAATTAAAGGAAGAACGAGAAAAAAGGAAAAATAAAATCGTAATCTGCAGATATGCTGTCTGGCGTACCGCTGTCGCACCATACATCAGGGGATTTGTCCTACGAAGCGTATTTTGAGGTTTTCTTCCCGCGCCACTGTGAATGCACACAGGATGAACGGACGAGAAAGGCGGCGAACCAATGGAAACCAATGGGACGTGTACAGAAGAGTTAGAATCTCCCATCTACAGTTGGAAAATTCTCTGAATGTACCAGAGAGCAAGTCGTACCAAAGCATTTCTTTTATTTCGTACTCTGTCTAACTCTTTCACTATAGCTCCAAGGCAAAAGATTTGTGAGCCGCGATATTGAAAAGCACAAGACATCTCTCTCTTTCTTGCCCACGCTCACCTATCATTTATTCTTTATTCGTTATCCCTTTTCTTCTCTCTTGTTTTTCTTGTTCCACTTTGAGGATTTATTCGTCCTTCGATATGTAATTCTTTTGTTCCACGGCCTTTCTGCGTAATATTTGCCCTAGTGTAATTTCAATTTTGCAAGCTTTGCACGTTCTTCTGTATTGGCCACCATCAAAGCTCTACTCAAAGACCAAATTTTTGATACAAAGTGGTGGAAAAACTTTTGCATAAATATTTCGAAAACTCCTATTTCTCTAATATTCTCTGTATGTTTGTTTGATTTATTCATATTTCCGCTTGTTGATTTACGTTTATTTGCATGTTCTCTTTATCCAATAAAAATGTCAGAGTAGCGATATTTATATTTATCGCTTGTGGATATAATATTCATGGGAGTATATACACAACGCGTGTGAGTTTGTGAATTCCAAGAGTATATTCATATTGCTCCTGTCAATCTGAGTGGAGGAATTACTAATAAATCAAATTTTAATTCGATACTTTTTGTGGAATTGATTATTGAAAATTATGAACATTTATTGGCGTTTTACTCTCGTTTGTATGACGACAGCTCGAATTGTGCTCAGAATTGTGGTGTTAACTATCAGTATTGAATTACTCATTGACGAATGATATAATCTATATGTTGATATGACTGCACGTCGTGTTATCTGATGAATATTGGAATCGAACGCTGAATGATAGGTCCACGATTGTATTATCTGAATTATAGTGAAACTCTCATTTTATTATTGCGGACAGTCAATTTTTCGAGAGTTACTGAACTAATTTCATTTTCGATGCCCAACTGCCCATTTATAATCATATCAAAAATATGAACATGAATTAAGGGACGTTGATGACATAATATTCGATAAAAACGGACGCGCGAATTTGTATCGATATCCTGTAAAATTGACAAATTGAACACGCATGATGCTTTTACCGGTGATGATATTAATTTTCATCAATTTTGCATGGCCGCCAATACGTAATTGGCTTTTGATAAAATAAAGATCGACAACTCAATTTTTTTTTTTAAAGCATCCTTTTTACAACACAACTATTATTAAATTATATTGAATCGATTCAAATTGAATAATAAATGTAACGTTTGCCATAATACGTCTATCAACCCAATCATTTCAACAAAAAAATACGCAACACAGTTCGCGCCATGAATAGAACCCCACGATTTTTCATACAACCTCCATTCTACTCACTCAACGAATCCAGCTTTTGAAGCGTGAAAAATCCATTTTACTCAATGCTTACCTGCAACAGAAATAAAAAAGAAAAAGATTAATCATTTGAGTTTCAATGTAAAATGTGTCTGCCACAGTTTATTCACACTTATCATGACTCTCTTTTTTTTTCTCCCCAATAGTAATGTCAGAGGTTAAATGACGAGTATGTTTTAAATTCAACTCTTGCTTGAGAATATGAGCATCGAAATATCTTCCAAATGCAACCACATCTTTTATGGTGCACTCAATCATATCGACAGTATTTGAAGATAACAGAAATGTCAAGACTGAAGTAAAAAAATATGTAAATTCCATCACAGAGGAATAAAATGTCGTTCACCATTAAATTTCACCAAAGTGGATTTCCATTTTGCATGTTTCTTTCTTATGCAAGAAATTCTTATCTACTCTCCCAGTGGAGAAGGCTTTGTGTTACTGAACTCTGACACTTCTGAGCCCGACACAGTGTCAGCCTTTCTCCTATTTTCCGCCATCTTCAAACGCTTTCATATATATATATGTGTGTGTTCGTGTGTATGCACTAATGGTGTGGAATCACAATGATCTGCCTTCTACGCAGACAATTGGATCAAGAGTATGGTCGTTGTGTCTGTGCAACATGCCATCTCGAATCGGACACATATTCCAGACATGCTTTAACATAATAAGAGTCTTCTTGGTAATTTTTTTACTACCAACTTCAACACCATATAATATGTCTCGCTGGCAGCCTCAATTGTATATTCATGAAATATATATTTATGGATAGTACAAGGTAATATGGGTGAATATGAATGTATAGATACATGGTTAAGAGTAATTCATGGGTCTACTTGTGTCATGGTGAATTTACTCTGACTAGAAACTCGTTAACTGCTTCCACATTATGACATTTTTTTGCCCACTTGACGTATACTCTACTGGGAAACGTGAGAGGTTGGTTGGAATGATGGTGAAGAATTTCCACAGAGATATTCGAGGGCTTCAAAGGTGTTTGATGTATCGTAATGATCTGACATAGTTATGATTTATAAAACATAAATGTATAGGATTTGTGATGATTTGTTGTATTAATTGATCGCAGTACAGTTGAATAAAAAAGAACGCGATATGACACTCGTTTGTGCTATTTGGAAGAATATAATAGATGCTATTTTCACAATAACCTGTGATACCATTGCTGTCTTCATTATCTTCTACTTCTATATCCTCTGCCAACTCATTACTTGTATTCCTTTTTCTTCATTATATTTTATATTGTGCTGTTTTGCAGACCACCGAGGTCAAGTGGATATACAGTGAGTGCGGAAAGTAGATGTGAAAGGGGAAGAGAGAATGCAGCCACGGGAGATGAAAGAGATGGGTTATGTAGTGTGGGGTGAGCAGGAAGGGGATAAAATTGGAGATTCGAAAGCCACGATGTTATTTCCTACAGTTGCGAGTGGAGATGTCCCAGTATAGAATTAATTCCAACTTTTGCGCCGCGCCCATGTCTCACTCCTCTTTTTCATCCCATTCTACTTTCTAGTTGGCATTGTAATTTCAAATCTGTCTGTGAATTATTTGTGTATATGTATGTTATTGTGCGTGGTTTGATTCATTATTTTTCTTTTTTAATCTTATTTTTTTATCATTTTTTCATATGTAAAAAGATTAATTGAAAATTGTATAGCACTTGGTTGTATATAATTAAATAAAATACAATATTGAAAATGGCTTCATGAAAAACTAATATTACTTCGTTTCATATTGATTTCCTACTTGTGTGGATTCTTGGTTGATTTCCACAAATATTAGCACTAAATTGTAGTAAGCAATAAAGAATTTTTATTTCTTGATTATTATGAACTGGCGAAATAAATATGGAAGGGAAACAACAAATCGAATTACGTAAAGAAAGAATCGAAAGTTTTGAGAAGAATGCATTTTACGTGATTCATTTTTTGCTTTATTTTCTTTCTTTTGGTTTGTCTTCGTGATATAAGAAACCAAAAGTTCGCACACGTTAGAAAAATGGCATGTTTCACAGACCATTCTCCTGCCAAATGACATTAAAAGATTGTAGAAACGTACATAGATACGTAAAATGCTACGCGCAACTTCTTTGGGCTGAATAGCCGATCGAGCACGAATAACGAATGAATACCTAATGACATTTTACGATCCAATATGCGAGACAGGCACGCCCAATATATCAGCGTCGTCTTGTAGACCAGCAGTCGACGAGTTTTTTTGTAATGAAAAAATTCGAAGAAAGACGATAGTAAAAAAGTGGAAGACATTCAGTAAAGTCTAACTAAAAATGTAGATTGTCGTATTTTTTTATTTTTCCTATTAATAAATGCTCACACTATTGAAATACAAATTTAATCAATTAAATTCTTGCAAAATGGTGTTCATAATACATGAAGAACATAAAATGAATATCATTTGAATTCAACATTGCTGAGATATTAATTATTTGCTTAATTCTGTAACTGCAGTTATAAAGTTTGGAATGCACTGAGCGGGCAGGTTATACGAATGATGTATTTTCGCAAAGTGGACAGAGCACACTAATGATTACCCAGCAGACATGAAGTTTATTGTACCACAGTGAGTTGCTATTTTCATGTGTATATCTTTGCGTGATAATGTTGCGGTGTAAGTATATGCGCGAGCGTCATCACTAATGGACGTACAGGGAATTCTAGTGTACGTTGGTTTTCACCTACACCACTGTGTTCACGTCATCCAACAAAACGCTCCACAATAGAATATGTGAGTATGCAACCAATCAAGACTTTACCAATTTTCATTCGTGTTGTTTCTTTCTGTTTTTTTTTTCGACATCATTTTTCACGTCACTGTCTGGCACAGGCGAATGGAAAACTGTGAGTGACGTGTGATAGTGAACTGAAGCAAAAGTGGCTAATAACAACGCACACTCAACTCTTCTTATTTTATATCAACTGAGTTCTCATAATTAATAAAAGTTAATGACTTTGTCTAACAACACTTGTTAAATTATTAGTTTCTATGGTGTTACATGTCAAAAACATAAAGTGAACATAATTATTCCTACGTTCACTGCTCAATGTTGATCGATTCTGCACATGGTTTTACAGTTGAAGTGAAATGCAATTTACTGGTGAATTTTCCTCTGTGTGATTTCATGACAAAATTTCATCGACAGCTCGTTGCTCAAAATCTAACGTGACGTTATAACTTCTGCCATTATTCCATTTCACAATCAATCATTTCCATTTATTTAGCTACACCAAACAAATGCTCCATTATAAATCAAATGAATTCGTGAATTGGAGAAAGCAAAGTTTCCAGAGTATTTCAAATTTTGTAATGAAAAGGTTCCATTAGTAGCAGAGAATTTTGAATTGAGAGTTTGTGCACGTCGTGTCAGGGGAATTGTGTTTCGATATAGAGGCGTGTGAGTTTGCATCTTGTGTGGTCATGTTGTGAGTTTTCGAGACTCGGTTACCACGCCAAAAGTTTCATAATAAATCTTCGATCTCAGACCATTGTCCGCTCTGTGAAGGGGCTGCAGAATGTACGCGACCATTTTCCATCTCATTTTCGTTTCCTCTCACTCTTTTCTCAACACCCTCCAGGCGATGCACGCATTATGCCACCACTATGTTTTCACCGTTTGCATTCTCTGCCAGAGTCTGTTCCATGTCTAGAAGACGACGCCCCCTTGGGCGCAAAGTTGAAACTTGTGTGGGGGCGTGACTGAATTTTATTTTTATTTTTAAGTTCACCACCGACATTATTTTTTTATGTCTGTCCTGATCATTCACAGAATTTTCCACCTTCATATTTTTTCCTGCTATAATTATGTGCAGTGTATTCAAACAATTTTAAACTTTATGAATTGACATAGAATAAATGGAAATCATATCACTGCATTCAGGTAAATCATAAATGTAAATGGAAATGAATTCCTGAATTACTTCTCAGTTTCTGTATGTCGAATACTAAATAGCATATCTCAAATTCAATTTCCCCCACAAGAATAGTCGATAATCCATTCTCAACTTTATGTTGCGAATAAATATTAGTTTAAAGACCATTACATTCAGAATGAAATTTCAATTCCAATCTTTCATCAGATGATGTTACAACTTCAATTTTATAACAAATTCTTCTTCTGTATCGTTACTTAATCCCTTTACTAATTTTCTCACCCTGATATGTCCCCACTATCCATATAAATTCAAGTGAGATTATATATACATCCATACATGGATAGAGAAATAGATATAGTATACGGATGAACGTTAGAAAGGGATTAAACCCCCAAAGTCCCCATAATATCCTCCAATAATTCCCCACTGACCAAAGTCTAAGTTGCGAGATAGAATTCTACTAGAAATTGCAAAGAGACAGCTTTTGAGAGACATTGGACGGATAGAGATAGTTAGACCACTCTCACGACTCAATTCACATAATGTGTACTTTATATGTATATATATATATATATATATATTTCTTGATATATTCCATGCATCCCTTGAGAGAATTGGACGGTTAGAGCAACAATAGAGAAAGGAAGACTCAATCGTATGAGTAGTAGTACAAAGACAGACAACTATTGGTACAAACAATAGTTCCAGAACATATCATGGTATACTACGATAAATCCTGGCTTTATTATGCGGGGAGTCAGGAACTATAGTATAGTTTATATGAGCTTCTGTTTGCGATGCATTTCTGATAGTATGCAAATTTGAATTGCAGCCGGTAGCGTCGCACACTGTAGGGAGAATCGACCAGCTGCAGATCGGTTTCTCATTGGACTTCGGCATTGGTATTAAGGTACAAGGACCTTCAAGTCCCATTGTGTATACCACAAGCCACACCAATTTTGTCTTGCTTGACAGTGTCATCGTTTACTCCCTCAAGTGATTATATAGATCCTCCATCAGTTGCAGCTTCGACATTGCAGTTTAATCAATTTAAAGGTGTCTCGACGAGCTATTACCAATCCACATTGTTCCAGTGACAATTGACATGAATGTCACGTGTATAGTTACGTTGTTATAGTGGAACATTAATGATGGCACATTGAGATGTTATGACGTTTTGTATTCAAAATCATCAGGATAGATATGAGGATAGCAAGATGATGTTGAAAAATAAATATTTGAAATGATGATGAACAATAAGACATTGACGTGTTGAAGAGTTGCGAAATTATCTTTCAGAGAGATACGACACCACTTGTTCACTGCTAGTACAAAAGTTTCTGGATAATTGGACCGTCGCAGAGTCTAACTCGATTCGCAAAGTTGGCGCGCAGCTTTCGACGAGGTAACTTCCCATACCAAAGTGATGAAATAGAGAAAGCGAGTCTGAGGAAAGGGGCCTGAGAGAGTATGCGCTTTGCACACAACGACGAAACGACCATGACTGCCTGAAAACTAACCGTGTTAGACAAAGGGTAACTGAATTCCCGCTAAATGTCGACTTTCGTCTTAACCCTGGCGCGCTCTTGCATAATCGAATACAAAGTTTGGGTGACTAGAGACCCTGTAGTGATGGCACACCGCGACGTATTAAGTCGTTCAGAGATGAGAACTAGACTATATAAACAGAAATAAGGAATTAATTCGATTGTTGCATGACTTGATGAGTTTAATTGAATCGTTTTGTGAATGAATGAAAGCATTGCTCATGGAATGTTTTCGATAAAAGCCCGGTTATCTTTTTGAATTATTCTGGGCTTCGTGTGGGTTATAGGTGTTGCCCCAAGATTATGGAATAGAAATTATGGCATTTCTGGAATTGCATTCTATCGAAAATCACGATAAAAGTATCAACAGCCATCACAAAATATCTACCATAGCGATATTATAGTGGTTTCTAGTGGTCTACGATACTGAAGAAGCCTATTCAAATTCAAATGGAGGGTAAATAATCAATATGAAATTCGAGACACGTAGTGGACTACAGGATTTGGACGACCAAACCGATTGAGTTAGGCCGGTTGGATGATAAAGTTATCTTTCGGTTTGCCCTCATACACCCACTTCATGAAAAATCCTGGAGTAGTCGGTTTTTTTTTCCTCTTTTTGAAAGATCCGTCCATTGGATTGACATCACACACTTATAGGGGGCGGTATATAGAGTAGAAGTCACGATAAAATTCCGTTATTTTACGCTTTTTTCGCCATTTTATCTTTGAAGGAAATTGCTTTTCCTTTTCTATATCTATCGATGCATTAATTCTCTATAAAATCTATTTTTGAGAATTTACGCGATATCATTGATATGCTAACTGCGAAAAATATTTCAGTAAAATATCATAGTATCGCTATGGATGTAGTGACTGAGTATTGCTATCTTTTATTCTAAAAGTGATGACCTCAATATCTCGTAACGTGAAAGCAACGATTTATTATCGGTATATCGATATATCACGTGACCTAGAAAATTGAATGGAAATAGAATCAATTATAAATTTTCTATGAATGAATAGAAATTAGCGATTGTATTCTAACTAGGCAGGTGGCCGGCGTATCTAGAAAAAAATTTTCCATCAAAGTTAAATACTTTAAAATTGTTTTCTTGAATAGTTATGAACAGAAAATTGAATACTTTGTGGTGAGGAATATTTTTTTTTCTTCCTTTATAATGGAAAGATGAAAAACTTGCATAATACTAATTCATAAAAAAGTTTTGCAACGAAATGATGTCTTTCTAAAGTTATTATCATTCGTAATTGGTTGAAGAATAGTTACTGATATTGTTTCTAAGGATTTTTTTTTGCAATGTACTGGATAATTATTATTATGCCCACAGTTATTTACTGTCTGAAAAATTTATACACAATAACATTTCCATCATCAATATAAAAAATGCTGTTAACATACAAGTTGGAAACAAGCAAAAAATTTGGCGAGCGGCATCGAGTAAGCTTAAGACGAATGGTTGAAAAATACTGCGACGAGAATAGTGAAGAGGGGCGAAAAAGAGACTGTTGGGGCAAATTTTATTACAATGTGGGTGAAGTACGAGTATCGGAGGCGTTGGCGCCTGCGAATTTGTCCAATAACACGAACGATTTATTTCGTGACTATACGAAAAACCAGAAAAGAAAAAGAAGAAAATGGAAACATGAAACGTGAGAAGTCGGAGGGAGGAGCGGGTGATGGGGTTCGGAAGCGTGGAAAAATCGGCAAGCAACTCTCAGTGAATAGAGAGTGAACCAAACTCTACGATGTGCAGAGGATAAGACCATGCCCCACATTTGTTTTCTCCCAAACGGAGTAGAAGGAGCATTGAGTTATTGGACCGCACAAGACAAAATATTTGACTTCCGGTGATTGGGGCATTCTGCTGAGAATCTTGTCTGAATCGTCCTGCATTCAAGTTTTTATAATCTTTGTATTTTCTTCGACATCATTTGGTATAAAATATTTTTGTATCATTTTTAAAAGTGAATAATAGATAAAAAAAAAGTCATGTTTCTTTCAGATTCTCTCCCGTTGTTCCTCCTCAATCAATCCAAGAGTCCATCACAAACAAAAGTGCGAATTGTGTTGAACATACGTCGTCCATTTTTTGCATCGGGGGAAAAAAAAAAACGCGATGATTCCCATGTCTCGTTAGTCCACGAGTAAGAAGTAGATACTTTTGTCGTCTGGGCAAAAAAGCTTCGACAGCATTTTCCAACTAGCCAGTCCCTATGGCGATTTTTCTCCACCTTTTCCAAGTATCCTTCTCGATTTTTATGCTTCTCAGGCTATCTTCCACTTTAATCCCATCTTCATTATACGTATGACACCATGAAATTTTCTAAAAGACGTATCTTTGCCAGTGGCGTTTATCATAAATATTTCAAGTTGAAGTGTTGAGAATAAAAGTGAAAGAACGAATGATAAAAGGTCTTTCAAAGGTGCTGAGTTTCTTATCTACGAATATTTTATATCAACGAAAAAGCACTTGCTTCACTCTTCCGTATTTTTTCTTTTCTTTCTTTCCCCTTCATTTTCACATCTTCCTCATCTTTTTTCCTCTCAAGACATTGCACATGTAGCACAAGTGAGTTAACATCATGAGATGAAGTACATTCCTGGTAAATTTACGAGGGGATGCGCTTGTGATACATATCGAATGAATTTTACACAAAAGCGCGTTTTACACTCGAAGCTCTTATGACTTACAAATCCATTTAACACACTACTGGATATACACACACTCGTATCAAATATATTTTGCACTTCTGCCTCATGACATTGTGCATTTTCTACGATTACTCGAGAGAGCACTAGACTTTGTCTTCCGTAAATGAAAATAGAGAGTGGTCATAAAATTCTCTCGTCTACCTACACCCTTCTCTCTTCTTCATTGTCTCAAGTGTATACAATAGTAACTCATGTCTCTCATTTATATTTTTTCTCCTTTTTCCTCTTGCGATAGCATTTATTTAAGCTCAAAGTTCCATTCTCTTCATGCTTCTCACTCTATTATCCACTCACATAATGCTTATTATTCTACTCCTTTGTCATGGTATAACAAGATTGTAACATTTTAATGCCAGTGTAATAAAATATTTTTTATGAATTGTTCGAATCTGCATTTTTATTCTTATACGGTTATACGGTATACCATATAAGAAAAATAACGTCACATTATCTTTGAATTACTTTTCAAGATGGGATAACAGAGCATTTGTGCACATTGTTGTGAATTCTGTAAACACCTGCAACTGCCTTGTTTTCCTTCTCAGCCCATGTCTTTATTACAGTTCTCAGAGGCTTCAAAGTATGTTCGTTATCGTAAACTTGTACATGTCAACTGAGTTTGGACATCTTCGTAAGGTCCACCGAGAACTAAAGTACAATATTTATTCTGCTTGTTCAAAACTCTTTGATACAATTGTTCCAACTGTCATCTTAATTATTAAACTGAAGACTAAAGTAGGACAGCAATAAATCCTGTAAATCATCGAGTCGGTGACATTTCGATTAGTGTGGTAAAATAAGGAGAGTTGAAGAAGACATAAGATAAGTTTTCGAGGAATGAGGCTGCGAAAGGGAAATAGGTGGGAATGACGAAAGAGTGAACAGTTGAAATTGAGGAAATGTCTCGTTGAGGAAATGACTTCTGCTGTAATTCCGTGAAAAACCCACGGAGCGTACCAATGTCGTTAGAACCGTTGCAGTACGTTTTTTTATTCTGTTCCCTATTTTTTTTCATACTCATCCGGCAACGGGCATTTCCTCTTTAAATTCTATCTTCCCCGACCAATCTTTTCTCGCAATTTATTCGCCCAAGTCATTAAACTTCTGATTCGTGGTAACACGATAACCTGATGTTCAAATTCTTTTTTTCTGTTCTTTTCATAATTGCAATTCAACAACCCTGTATTGCTGATATCACTGTACTAAGAGGATATTTCTTTGAAGTTAACGAGATCTGTTTGGACAAAAATAAAATACATCAGAATGTCAGCTAAGAAAATTTTATTTGTGCGCTACTGAATTTAATGCAATCGTATATTGATATATTTATGGAAATAAGTTATTCAAAGCTGTTGAGATAATTTGTGATTCGTATGGTATAAATCATAATATCTATCATGTATAAGAAGTAGCAATTTGGCAGAGTATCAAAATAAGTATATTCATTCTACCTCAATCAACTCTTATCGCAATGTGTGAAATTCAGTCGCCAAAGATAGCAAAAAAAAAAACGATTTTCATAAAGCAGGTTCTGAATTTTTATGCGTTCACATAGGGAGACATTTTGTAGATAAGGTTTATTGATGCTTCTTCACACAACTGACTGAACGCGTGGGCAAACGTAAAAGTAACGATATATTTCACTCGGTCAGCAACGATCGGCAAAGTCCGTTTACGACGATCAATAACAATAGAATGGAGAGGCGTTCTGGCAATGTTCAAGATTCACGAGATGTTGGAACGTTGTTATCCCGACAAGTGTTGTGAAATTTGTCAAAGCACTCGTTCAACTTTATCATGGTTCAATTTTAAAGTTCATGCACTTATGTCAAAATTACGATGGCTCCCTTGTTTTCTTGTGCACTTAAACATATCATCAACATACGCTGAGCCTTTTTATCGTGCTACAGGGTTGAACCAGAGTGGAGAGACACTGTGGGGTGCCACTCCGAAAGGTATCTTGGTCGTTAGTCACGCTTCCGTGAGAATAGCTGCTGGTTCGTTGAAATATGCAGCTCCCCAAGGCATCACTCTGTCGAGAGTCCAGGTCGTGCACGACAAAGAAAAAGTAGCACAGGCACCAGGCTATGGTAAAGAGGATAAAAGTATGTGCGGAAAAAAAAAAGAAAAGAAGAAATAGAGGGAGGAAGCAGAAAAAATAAATGAAGAAAATCCAACTTAATGTTGGAAATATTGTGAGCATAGCAAATGCGGATTAATTCAATACAGAAATTTTTATCGGCATTAAAAAGCTCGACAAACGTGCACTGTGTAATTACAAACAAAGCTAAACGCGAATAAAAAAAGTTATAAGCTCTTTATGAAGAATAAGAGGATTAAAATGCTATTATTAATAGTGTTTATTATAACCAATTGATAGTTCTTTTTCTCTTTTTTATTGTTCTTTTCTTTTTTTCCAGTTTCCTTTGAGAGAAAGCTTCTTTTTATAAGGCTAATATATAGGTTAGTGGGATAACATTTCAAATATAAAGTAGTATTAGGTCGAAGGTCAGGCTATATTAATCAAGCTAAAAGCATTGAAAAATTTCCAGATTCTAACTCTCGGCATGTTTGATGAAAAAAATAAAAAGGGGTGTATAGAAAATATTCAGACTTTTCATAGCAATTTTTCAGAGCATCATTCTAAAAAGAAGCAATTATTTAATGTTTTATCATCATTGTTCACATAAAAAGTTGAATGAAAAAAAATTTCTGAGAAAAATGAATAAAACTTTTGCTCATGCTCGATGAAATTCTTTACAAGTCACTGCATATTTCATTAGATGAAGTATTATTTCGATAAATATATAAAGATTATGTTGAATAAATGACATAGCGATGAGATATTCTTAAATATATTTCATGGCTTTATCTGGTCGACGGTGTTGGAAATTATCGTCGACTAGTCGCCCGTTTTCTTTTTCATTTTCTCAACATTATATTTCTCTTTCTCTCCATAGCTGTATGAAGATTTGGCTCAAAGCCCAACTTAGCGAGAAAAATTGTAGCTAACCTCAACACTCGCATATAAGTCGTCACCACAGCCGTTATGTCCCACTGAAAATTCTGTTTGAAAGCACATACGTTTCCTACCTCAAAACCATTGGAAAATTTACGAATATAACGGAAACACGTCTTGGCAAGAATACATTTAAATTACACGGTAATAATTCATTGTCCCAATTGGCGTTTCAGTTAAAATTATATTAAGAATAATTATTCGTTTCATTCGTTTCATTCGTTGAGATAATTTGCATATTATTATGGATATTAATTTAATACTCTAACAATTCCACATTATATTAATAAAGCAGACGACAATTTGAGCTCTATACGCAATTCCACAGAATGCACAGTAGGAAAACAAATGATATTAAACAATTCCAATGATATATATACATATAGTATTTGGACGTTTGATGAAGCTTGTAAAAATGTTTGTGATAATAAAAGCGGCTTTTATGCAAATATCCCTCGTATTTATTTTTCTACGATGTTTGAATTGCCGAGTATACCGAGTTCTTTATCCATTGTACTATTTTCATTCTCGGTCCTCACTTTTATCCACATCATATTTATTGCTTTCTTCCCAATAGGACTTTTCATTGCTATTTACTCAGATTCTTCTCAAGATGAAACATTTCTCAGGTGAATTGAACGCAGGTTATTGGAAAACGACTCTATATAGACATTCGGTAGATGAAAATAGAGAAATTTTAAGGAATGACTGGAATGTATATTCCTTTATAATAAATATGGAAAAAGAATATGAATGAAAATATTTATGTTCCTCCAATGTATTGACGTCCTGCTCATTATTTTTCAATCAAATGACTGCGAATCGATATAATGCACAAAAAAATTGATAAATAGTTTCATCGTTTTTAACAAGGAAAATCTTTTGTTTAAATTACAAACTAGAAGAGAATTCTTGCCGATGTAATTCCCGTTAGATGATTATTTGCTTTCACCATGTTATATAATTCATCCTATAGTCAGAATTGTCTTTATGATGAGTTGGGATCCCATACACTGTCTACAAATTAGCTTGGTCTCAAGTGCGGCAGATGACGGGAGACATTGCTAGAGAGTATCACAAGGTTGGAGGATCTCAACTGGCATCTGGAGAATTCATACCTCGGGGTGTTGGCCAAGAGTAATTTGTCATCCGTTTGACGCATCTATTACCTTCCGTATCTCCATCTCTCAACCTCGCCGCCAATTTTCTCATTGCCCACATATGCTCCCATCATGCATATCCAATTCTCTATGTACTGAAATAAGTACATAACCGCCTATGGCAGAGATTCACGTCTATGTTCGCGTGCACATTCACCTGACTGCATGTCTATATAAATTAAAATCTCTTTCACATATACAGTGTCAAGAACTGAAAGGGGCGATTTGTCACATCAATCTATTCATGAGAGGCGCTTGCACCATCGCCTTGGAAAATTAATTGCCAGGATATTATCGATTGAACAGTTCTTTAGAAAAAATATGAAAAATTGATTCTTCATTCTTATAACTTGAAGAATTTGTCTTTCATAAAATAATAAATTCCGTAGTCATTCACGATGGAATTTGCGCATCAATTTTTATCACATACAATTTTTTTAATTCATATTTCAACATAAATGTCCTATAATGTTATCATATTGATAATAATATTAACGATAAATTCAACCAGTGAATAATTCTCAGTCATTGTGATTTTGCAGAAATGACTTTCTATTCAATGTCCGTTCAGTGATTATTATTGTGGAGTCACTGAATCAGTAGCAATCAGTAATTTGTTGCGTTGCTACAGTCGATTGTGTGCACGACATTTGCAGGTTTTGTATGAAATAATATTGCAGGGAAATTATTGTTACAATAGAAAAAAAATTGTTGTACGCAGTGAAAATTTAACTGGGGTGGCTTTATATCAATTATTGATCAGTGGAGTTCTATTTACAATTAATATGTATTGGAAAAGTTATCTCGTCTCTTTTGGATTGTGAAAACAAACAGAAATGGAGAAACTTTCACAAAAAATTAAGCGATGCATGCAATCTAAATTGAATGTGCATGCTGGCTGGAGATAAAGTTCGTAACTTTTAATTGTTAATTACCTATCGGTAAATATCATAAGTGTTTATATGAATTCAACATAACAGTTGATGTTTTGTGTTGATGAAATTTACAAAAATATACAAAAGCCGTCTACAAAACTATCTATAATAATTTTATTTATTATCATTTAAAATCCGGTTCCTCATTCATACCGTCAATCTTCTCATCCAAGCTGTTTATATTCGTGGCACTTAATCTCACCACGTTAATGAAAGGATAATATATACAAGGGGAAAAGTTAAAAACAGAAAAAAAAAAGAAAAGGAGAGAAATTAGTAGCAGGCCGTGGCGCGAGACGTTGGTATTTTCCCTTCATATTTTCTGTCCACTCAGACTTATTTTTCTACTTTTTTCCTTCACTCCCTCGCAAATTGGTCTTTTCTACTCCACTACCATTACGCGAATAACCCGCAAAAATTCAGCTCGAGCAGTTCGCACTTAAACATCGAGGGTGAATATACAGACGACGAGACGTTTGCAATCGAGAAAGAAGTCTTAGTGGAAAAGTGATGCTGAGTTTACTTTTTACATACTGTACCGCCCGGGGTTTAAGAAAAGCAAAATCTTCTCTGATATCACCACTTTCATGGTCTTTCTATCCAATTTCTCACTTCTCTGTATTTTAACTGCTTCATCATTTTTTTTTTTATTAGCTCGTTTCAATATCATGAATTGATTGATCAATTCAACGTGAAATGTTCCTTTGAAAAATAAAATTCACAACTGAAAGCAGCTGGAATTAAATACAACTGATGAACTCGAGTAAATATTCCAGGCATATTCTAAAAATACGTCAAGAAAGACAGGAAACCTATCCGTGTGCCAGAGATATTCCGCCTGAATAAATGAATCTGAATAGTCAATTTAGATTAAAATATCTCTTTTACAAATATTTATAAGACAGACCGACATGAATAAGACCTAACTCATAGTCAATTCTATTCCATCTTATTCTTATCTCTCTGTAAAAATAATGATATTCGGAATGTGTTCAAATTAAATTTCAACTAATTTTTTTTCCATCTATCTTTCAATTGAGTTGAATTTGAGGAAATCTTATCGTATCTTATTCGATTTCAGAAGATTGATTTAGATGTTACAGGGGTGTGAAGTCTTCGTGATGTTAAGTGTGAGCTAATCTGATGATCACATCTAGTCAGACTGAATTACTATCGACTGAACATTCTATAAAATTTGATAGAATCTTTTCAAATCAGCTCTGCTACTATCACTCATTTCACCGACCTTAAAATTCATTTGATTGGTTTACATATTTTTTTTTCATCATTGTTCTCAACACTTCAGAGACGGTACTTTAGCTCTGCTAAGATTTAGCACGTCACACAATTAACCGGAATGGATGCGGGTTAATTGCAATTCCGAATAAGATGAAGGAAAGAATATAGGGCCTTTCTCGAAGTTTGTCACGACAATTTGGAGGCGAGTAATGCTGTCGTGCACACTGAAAATCCTTCTCGTTTCGAAGCTCTTTCTCATCGACCGTCGTATCTCTTTGCCTCTGTTCTCCACCTCTACTCTGTTCATTGTCGTCGGCTCTGATTGGATATCATCATCTATTTTCTACTTCTATGAAGTATACATGCACATTGCGGGCGTCTCGGTAATTACAATTCCAAATTGCCATGAAGTGGTCTCTTCATCGCATCTACAAAGGCATCATGATAATATCTAGGAATCCCGTCATTTTCCACCATTTCTACGTCTTCTCGTTTTGTTGAAATAATACTCATCATGATCCAACAATTCACTGAACGTATTATTATATTCATCAACTACTCTATAAAATTCCATTCCATATGAATTATCAAGATAAAAAAAAATGTTTCGGATAGGAATAGTAATTGGGAAGTTTATCAATTTTCAATATTTTTCATCAACAATGAAAAATTTTGTTGACTAATGTTCAACGGATGTTCAATTGGTAAATATGAATATGACATTCATTGTTGCTGTTTCATCAATTACATATAATATAAAAACCATATGTGTCTCATCCCGTTACTATTGTTTTATCAAAATAAATGGAGATGTGAAAATTTCCGTGCTAAAGAGAAAAACAAATGCATGAATATATTATATCACGATGCAGAGATTACTCTTTTGTGTGAATATATATTCGGTTCACTATTTTATTGCGTTATATATTTCTCTTGCCATTTTTCTCGTACATCCAATGAGTTCTTTCTCATGTTGATGAAGTGATGAGCACGTATAAGTATATATAGTTGTTAACAACGTCGTTGGTGATGCATAACTGTTGTTTTTTTTTCTATCATTAAAAAAACTCACTCGGGAAAGGATAATATCGGACTGGTAGAGGCAAAAAAATATACGAATGTGTACATAAATACATGAAGAGTTCACTGCGTTGGAAGAATGAAAATAATGAAAGTAAAAAAAAAATACACATCAAAATTCTCACACACTTTTCCATTATTATTATTATTTGTTGTTTCATGATGTCATAACTAGGCAGAATGAGATGTTGGGGAAATAAATGTGTGGGCGAAGCTGAGGGAGATGATGGAGAGTATAAGAGACATTCACAAATATGAATGATAAATATTTAGGATAACTTTGATAAATTTCTTATTTTCCCTGCTGTTGATAGATTTCGTATTTTGTTACCGGAATACAACTGCTATTCGCATATTTATGAATGATTTCGATGAATAAAATGCATTGAAAGCCAATTTATATTCCAGGCTGGGGTGTGATATGTTTAGGATAATATGTCATAGTCAACAAAGATATATTCAACACATCCACATTAACTCTCAAGGTTTTATTCGTCATTTTTTGCATTTCGTAGTCGATTCCAGCCTTGTTGGTACTTGTGTCATTTCAATTCAAACATAATGACTACTCTTTAAGCTCCAGATATCACGAATTTTTGGGTGATGACAAAATAAAAAGAAACCACAGCATAATGAGTCTCTCACAAGTTTCATTCTTCCTTTTTTTTCCATTCAAATCCATTTTTTTCAAATTAGCGTAGAAAGTCGTAATGGAGTTGAACTAAAATTGAGTTTGTTTATTTATTTTCTATCAAATGACTGCCTCAAACAGAAATAACAAAAAATGTCCATTCTTCATTTTTTTCCCTCCCTTTTTTTCTCGGATTCCTCCACTGAGTACATACTCTCAAGAACATATACGCCGAATGATACGTTGAAATTCAGAAAATTGTCGAATTCATGGTACTTTTGGTAGAGTAGGTCAAGAGACGCCCAATATCATGTAGGAACTGTTGAAGAGACATCTCGAGAACTCATTATCCCAGTGAAATGAAATTTTGTGACATTATTTATCATCATCTTACGTATCGTAGCCCATCGTTGATTTTTTCATATCTCAGTGTTCTCGATTATCTTCAACATTGTTCATTATTTTCTCTTCCAGATGAATTCATGATCTTCTTTCAAAGTATATCAACATCCCTTCAAAAAAGTTGTAGTGGGAAGAAATAATATGCAATATCATGAAAAATTTCGTAAATTGACGTCTACTCAATATTCCAATATCAAATTACTTTTATTTTTTCCCAACATATTTACCATGCAAATAATTGGACAAAGTGTAAATGGAAATGAGTTCCATATCCTGTTATTTCATCTAACAATTTCCATCCTATATCAAAATGCGCCGAAAAAAAAATGATTTCCTCCAATCAACTATAATGAAATGCCTTTATTACCACAACTCTCATCATGATTATGCAAGTAATAATCGATTAAACCTGCAGTTCGTGAACATATGAACTTCATGATCGAAATTGCATGACAAGCAATATCTTTCAGATGATAAATTCATCGGTGACATATTCATGTAATACATAGGCAAAGTTTGACTATAACCGTGTCAGTCAAGTAATTAATATATCGATACCATGGCAGTTGTTATATAGCTCATTGACACAAGTTCGAATGGATATTGATGAAAGTTAGGTACAGGTTTATATCGAAATTAGCAGGAAATTGAAGTATCCGCCGTTGAAGAGAGACATAGTAACTTGTTGAGACGAGCAACAAACATGTAACTTGAGCAGCTGCATGATATAACCCAAATGAGTCCTTCATTCAACGTGATTATGATGGTCGCCTATATAAAGGGATAGTTATCAAAGCTTAGCCAACAGGATGTTGATCGTTTCACGTGTGCTCAAGGACATACGCTACTAACCGAATGCCTTCACAATGTCAAATACAAAGTCAATTTATTCCTTTATATTGCAACTTGTCACACTGTCTACCTTGAATTACTTACAGCTCAATATTCATCAGTATTTAATTGTACTTTGCAAAATACATAATATTCCATTCTTTTGGTTAATCGATCTCGTCCTTTGAACATTAGTTAGGAATGTGTGTCTCCATTTTCGAACTCAACGTGAGGAAGAGACGAAGAATTTCATATAACAAGAAATATTCATTATCCAAATACCTTTCATCAATCTTAGATGAAACTCAGTTTTTGATGTCTTTGATTTCTAGATGACAATAAAGACATCCACATAGTTTTCATAATGAATAAATTTTGTAGCTGATAAAATTCATATCTTGTCAAGTGAACAGGAATTCGTAACATTACCAGTTTGACATGTGAATTTGATTTAAAATTACTGATAAAGTTGAGGCAACTGATCCTATACACAACATCTTTCATTCAATGCTGCCATACCACAATACACAACTACGATATGCCAGTATTCAGAATGGCGCTCTCTACTATGAGATCCTTTCCTCAATAACTTATCCGAGCTTGAAGTTGGCCCAGCGAGGTCTACCGAGTGGTATTAACCCAGTAGTTTCGTGGTCCGCTTGTATAATTTTGTTAGGAGTTCAGGGCATTCGAAGACTCCAAAATCAAGTGTACAGATATTTTGAACGCCGAGGGAGTGAAAGGGAAGTTACATGCATATATATTTTGCATGAACCGCCAACATTGTAAAATATATTTCACAAATGGTTATATTCATTCAATATGGACTTTTGCCAACGAGAATGATTTTACATTAGTGGATTGATAACTTTGAATTGAAATATTTTGAATTAATATTTGATATAACCAACTGCTCCATTTCAATATTGCGAATCTATTGTATAAAAAGTAAACATCATGATGTAGCAAACCAATGGTAAAATTGTGGTAAATTGTAAACTGCATACATACAAAATGATATAAATTACTTACACTGCATAGTTTTTCCAACCAGCAGACAAAAGAATGTCTCCAGTGATTAATATTTATTTGAATCTACCCAGCAGTGGAAAATCATATTGAAAAAAAAAAAAAAAGAAAATTGAATGAGAAATATGAAAAAAACGTGATATAATAACTTGCTCTCTGAATCAACTACCAGTCCAATTGTGAAATCGTCATTAGTACGGGTTTGCTCAATTTTTAGTGTCCCTTGTGCACCACATGTGATTTCACATCAACCCGGTAGTCAATTGTCTTCAATATCGAGGTAGTTACGCAGTGTTTCACAGTAGGTGGAGTATTATGTGTAGAGAGAGAAAGAGAGTGGGAGAGAGAGAGAGTAAATTTACCGTAAGGAAGTGTGGCGATGTGGTGCGGCATTGTGTCACTGAACACGAGGGTGAAATTATTGTCATTGACGTACTCTGTAGTTCCTTTTCAAAGCTCTCATGATTCCCCTGCTTTTTCTCATACTCCTGCTTATTCACGTCGTTCTTTATTTACCTTGCAGCGTATTTGTGTTTATTCTCTTCATCTATATATAAGATAAATGATAATTTCCGCACATGAATCTATTTTCTCACGAGTTTCTTGATATTACTTGAACAACATTATTTGCACAGATGAATAAACATTGTATAATTCAACATTAGATGCCACATGAAAATTGAAATAGCGTAAAAAAAAATTCCTGTATAACAATGTTGAAAAAATTTTGAATCGTCAAGACGCCGAGTTGCATATAAAAAGTCGAGAAATAAAAGAAAAGAAGGATCCAAGACGCGTTGTGAACTCGAGCGAGACAGTAGACCCCCCAATGGAACAAAAAAAGTGCGGCGCACCCATGAAGTAGAAGAAAAGTAGTAAAACCCCTTAACGACACTCTCAGCACGTCGTCAAAAATGAGAAAGCAATTTCCTTAATCCTATTAACCGTCACCGTCATACTTTTATGCAGCAGTTATATCCTCGAAGGCGCTGTGCACGCATAGTCAAATAACATATAAAGTGGCACAGGTAGGTCGAAAATTTAGTGACATTAAGGTATATCTGATGGTGTATATAATACTAAAGCCAAATGTGAGAGCGTAAGACTCGACTGTATGTTAGAATTGTTACGTTCACAATATTTTTAGATTATAAGAAAAACTCTACGTAATACTAAAAAAGAAAAATTGAGGTGGATTGAAATTAGTTCTAACCACTCCGTGTTGCGGGAAGAAAAAAAAGAGAATTAATTGACTCGGCGGCGTCTAGCATAGGTACTGAATGAAAGATTGGCATGGGAAAAAAATAATGAAGAGAATATAACGAAGAGATGCAGAGCATTGACGAGGATAAAGATAATAGAAATATGAGGTATCACTGAAAACAGAATGCAGAATAATAACTGTACTCTCTTCTATCATCTTCATCACGCAGATAAGTGTCGTCTATTCACGCTGCAATTTTACAAAGTCTACGAATTTTTATCTCATCCTTCGAACGACATAAAATATGATGAACAAGAAGAAAATAGTTTTAAATTTCCTTTCTCATTCGCATGAATGTAACACGCAGATGAAGAGTGACATGACTTTTTAGCTAATTGGAGTTGGCGCACACGGTTCTTTGTAGTTGTTGCATTGTTGTCGGACTCGACAGTTATCTACTCTACTGTACACTCTGTATGCAGATATATATACTATAATACTATATGTATACGTGCATGAGGCGCCATTGACACATTCACTCGGTCGTTAAAATGAGAAAAGAAGTATATGAGAGACTAGCTTCATCACAATTACAGACAATGGCATCGCAGAAAATAGAGAATACAATTCTGATGGTAACACATGAATACTGTTGCAAAATAATTGTTCCGTTCGTAATGATGGCAATCATCAAATTCTTATTTGAATAAACTATTTAACTGGGTATTATTGCAGATTGAATATAAATTCTTGTTGAATATATAAACTCCAAATGGTACTGGTGCGGCGAGAAACAATTTTTACCTTGAGCTTTGTCCGATGTCGATGGTGCTGATTGCTTCGTGGATGTTCAATACTGGCAGTAACGAATACATGTTCTGAAGTAGTGGGCCCGAAAGTTGACGGCGATGGAGCAAGGCTGACGCGCGACGACCTCGGATGAAGTTGCTGAGCGCCACGCTGTATAGACGAGGGTGGCGGTGGAAAGTCAACCGGCTGACGGGGCGGGCCTGGGGACCGTGGCTCAATTGTGACAATATTATTGCTGTTGTCGACCTCGCGACAACGACACACAGCCCCGCCACAACTTGCATTGGCTCCTGGTCCATCACTGGCGCCGTTACTTTTGCCGCCACCACCCCGCAAACCGGCGCTCAGTGCCGCCGCAGTCAGCTTGCTGGCGAAAAAATACATCGCGCACATTTATCCGGCGAGAGCTTAACACCACGGCCCGAACGCCACCTCACTCCAGTCATCACTGACGTCGATTACCGATTTGTTTTATACCAATAATTTTACACTACAGCGTTGGTATATATCACTATATATCAAAATCACTCGATTTTTACCAACACTAACACACAAAAACTCCAAATTATCAATTTTTTCTTCCAACAATATTTGTCGTTTACCTATACAACCAATTAGTGCGCCAAGTCACTTATATACGACTTAAAGAACTTATAACGGCTGAATGATGCTCAAGGCAATTACACAGTCTGCAAAATTATTGAATAGATGCATTGTACTATGACTCTTTCAGACATAAACATCTATTGAGAGAATTATATATAATGTTACCAATTGTTGATGATATTGTTCGATGAATATATATCAAGAGATACGATAACAATAAGCCGTCTAGTTGAGGATGTGAGACATTACAACCTTGGACCAAACAAATGAATTGCCGACAATATCAATGAATTGATACGTACAAGCTCGTCAATGTGGAATGGTCGAGAGTGATGCATTAGCTAAAGGCAGATTCATCTATGTCTGCGTGTATATGTATATGTATATATATGCTTTTGGAGAACAGTGCAGTGAGGCGAAATGCAAGCCGGATCCGTATTGAATTGGAATAGTGTTGTGCAAACACATATTGTATTTTATCTATTGCTAGTTGTTTGTACGAAATGGTTTCAACTCCATGATGATTTTTTCTTGTGCAACGAATTTTTAAAAAATTGTTCAAATAAAAAATTTTCCTCCTGAAATATATATGTGAAGTTTGAAATGAAAGGCAATATGATATATTTATAAAGTGGGATAGAGTACGAGAGACGATTTGGATGATGAGGGGTGTGAGTATTATATATAGAAAATCGATGAATTGAACAAAAAACTAGACGTTGTTTATGATGCCCGAGAGTCTCTGGGCGCGGGTGCATCCACAGTTAAAATATCCGTAAATTTTGTGGTACTGTCTATAAAAGTCTGGAGAATTGTATAGAGAGTTGTGCACCACACCAACACCGACAGTATACTTTTTCAGGCGTTAAAAATGGCGCTAGGAGTAATTTACGGTGACGCAGCCGGTAGGTTTGTAGCTTTGGTGGTGAGGCTTCAGTTTTAAATCGTATATTTTCACCAGGTGACACGTTATATAGGTACATGCTACACATTTTCCACCGAGAGAAACTCCAACACCAGATGGTATCGCACATATATTTATTTATTATTTATTATTTTCCCTATTCTGTTTATTTTTTTGTCATTTTCCGTATGCTTCAAATACATCTTTGATTGAATCATTGTAATTGCATCGATGTCTATGAATTTGCATTTCTCTTCATCCATCTTTGACATGATTTTCTATAGAAAAATGGACAATCAAAATATCATCGATGTTGCAGTTTCTGCAATTCTATTAAATTATGTCAGCAATTCCAATTCAATGTGACATTTAACTGTGTTATTAATATTTTGCTCTTCCATAACACAACATGATTGAAACTGTTGCGTAATTCACTGATTGGAGTAATAGTTTCATTAAACTACTTTACGACTTGTGCGACTATTAAAAGCCAAAAGGGGGAGAAAAAAAAAACATATATACCAATTAATTATTAGGGATATATGATCACTGCACAACAATAATTGTCAGTTGTTCAGCCGTTATCGTATCCAATCGGATATTTACTCATGCCACACACACTCTGAATATACTTGTATACCCATTATGTATTGTGCGGAACCTTCGTTTCCTCCAATTAGTGATTCACATTTGGATATATTGGGCAATAAGTTACGCGTGTGTTCACGTGTATATATCGATAATGAACAACCCAGGCAAATGTGAACAATGAAAATAAAAAAAAAGAAGAAAAACATAAAGGTCTGGAGTTAACATGTGTGGAAAAAAAAAAATCTCTTGCTAGCAAACGCACAATTGACCGTTTCAAATCGTCAGTTTAATATTGTCGTTTCGAGAGTTACATGCTGTTGCTCTTTTTTTTTTTCTGTTTTTAATCCAGATAAAATGCCACGTTCAATGGAAAACGTTGAGTGGAAAAATCGTTTGCTTTATTATCACTGCAAGAATATTTGAATGGACTCTCTTGATATATTGATTTCATATTAAAACTTTTCATCATAAACAATATTTTCTTATGAAATAATCACATGTTGAATATTTATCAGATAATTATTTTCCATGTAATCAAAATTAATAACTGTTGCGAATAAATTGAAAAAGTGAAAATTGCGAAAATCCCTTGGGATATTGTTGAATAATACCGAGGTGTAAACGGACATCTGCGGAAAATTAAATGAAATCCGCGCATCGCTGGATTTTATGCTATCGGGTATTTGCAACGCGCCGATTAACTGTTCAATGCGTGCGCATTCAATCGATTCGTCTCCATATCTGTATTATCAATATGGACTCAATTTAACGAGTTAGACAGAGGACGAAAAAAAAAAGATGAAGAGTATACCCACAGATCCAATGCTCCATTCGGCCCCAGTGATATTCGTTATTTATATAGACAAAGTGCCCGAAAACGTAACAGAAAACCAAAAACAAACAAATAAATAGTGAAAGCGAAAATATTTAGACATTTCTTTGAATTTAATTTCGATTGACGTTGCCAATGTATTGGCTTAACGATAATTTGAGTAAACTACATTGTAACATGTCTGTACACAGATTTCATGCATGCACATACATTACTATACAGTAATTTGATGGAGGATGTATCAGATTTCCACTAATTAAGCTTAATGGGAATAATGGGCCCGAATATGTGTTCGTCAGGCTGTATTCTAGTCTGGAGGATAGAAAGTAATCGATTTATAGTGATGCTCCTTTGATTCATACATTACACAATGTATGAGAGTGTCACATTCAGATCGTTCACATAAGAGAATAGTCATCGACATTAAATGAAATATATTCGAGACGAATATTTGTTCTCCAAATATGTTATTTGTGCAAAGGGACAATATTTGTATAGACTGTTGTACCCAAATACATCTAGACCATTTCAATGCCATGAACTCTTTTTGCCTATATTTTGGGCTTTATAAATTTCCAATAATGTACATTTATTTAATTCGTTAAAAACAAAATTTTACAAATCATTGCAAATGTTGTCATTTAAACTAAAATATCCCTGCTTAAATGCGCTCTGTATGAATGAATTTACATTGGCTTAAAGTAATTGAAAAAATAAAAAATCCATCGTATAAAAATAAATAAATAGAGGGACTAAAAACGATTGGTGATAAAAGTGAATTGCAACGTAGAAATTGAAAATTCAATGAGTGTAAATAACTGACGCGAAATTTTCAATTCGATTGTGAAGAAGATAAAGTCGTTGAGTATATTTACTACAGATGTGAAGATGAAAATGTTTTTAGACGGGATTTTCATATGTATACGATGATGTGAAAAACGTTAAAATTGTTTTGCTTTCAGCATAAACGAAATTCCAATAGCGTGGATGGAAACACTACACAACTGACGACTGACAAGTTAATGTAAAAAATGCTGCCAGGAGCGATTGTGCTATTCCTTGAAAGAAACAATTATCAAGTCGAGTAGAGAAAAACATATACGCAACCAAATATTTTACCGCTCTTCAGACTCGTATATAAGAGAAGATTTCAATGTCAATCACAATGGACCAAATAGATTTGTCTGTGTCAATATTAAATTTTTATTATTCAGAATTCATCATTATTGACAGTAAAGCAACATCAAGAAGACGGATTTATCAGAACTCTATTTATTCTCCTCAATTGAAAACGAATGAAAGAAAAAATAATAATTATCACAAAATCATTAGTAAACAAAAATTTATTCCATATTCTGTTTATCTATGGAAACGTAATAACACAGTACGCATATCGGGGACAATGAAATTGAAAAACACGAGAAAATATACAATACATCGGCAATGAAAATGAATAATCATCATTCATTGGAATCAGTACATAACTGTATATGCACGTGGCTCGTTATCGAGTACTCAGTGGTGCGACAAACAGCCTTCGCGCATCACTGAACCAAGCGGATTGTGCTTATTTAATCTTTACGAGGCTATCAAACTGTTTATTGTCGCACATATACACCTAAACTATTTGCTCAACATTCTCGGAATGACAATGAAGATGCAATAGTGGAAATAAAACTTGTTGTATCATGATCGAATATTATCTATCGTGGTATTATTGTCGTTGAGATTCATTCAAATTCACCGAATTCAAATTTCTTCACATTAATATTGAGTGATAATTCTTTATATTGTTATCAAATACTCCATCCTATTAAACCAGTATGACAATAGAGAAGTTCAATTATGCGGAAGGTTCTTCGTGAAAAAAATTAACACAACAATAATTCCCTACAAAGTAATATTTCTCATGAATATATGGAAAAAGAATTTCTCTTGCAAATTAAACAATATTTCTATTGATATCTCTTATGATGAATAATTCAATTATCTTTGCAATCACAAAGCTCAGTGACCAAAGTCCAATAAGCACACTTGACACATAAGACTAACTCGAGTTCATCCTTACTAATCTTCATCAGTGTTCATTAAATTAATAAATTGAGTGATTGTCCAAGTGAACGTATGTGTAGAATGGACACGAAGAATGAAATTCTCATGACTTGCCAGAATGATACCCATCCAGGGAATTCGAAGTATCATATGAGTGCACATACGACTCCCGAGTCCACTCGGGAAATTCAGCGACCGACAATCGGCGTAATCATTGTGGCACTCCCCAGATGTGGAAGCGAAAGAGAATATACAGATAGAATGAGCGTGTAAGTGAATGACCGAGTGAGAAAGCAATAAGCTATCTAGTAGAAGGTGAATGCATATATACATATATGGTCAGGGATCGTTTGGTGCTCGTTCTCACTGATGCAGTTTGCGAAGCAAATTCTATATGTATATATGTTGGTGTACAATTTATGAGAGTATGTGTTGCGATGTGGGTTAGCTTGATGCTACATCAGTTGCAAAAGCTCGCAGAGAAATAGGGAGTGGACGATATATACTGAATCCGCGGCATACCGGAAGTCTCGGCAATCTGGCGCGGTGGAATCTCATGGAGCGTAATAGTTACGAGCGAATATCACTTCATGTCCCATGTTCTATATGTTTCATGCACTTGATGTCTTCTATATATCAATACAAGCGGCATTGCATGATCATCGAAATATGCAATCAATTTCAGTGAATTAATTCAGAACACTGAATTATTTTTTTGTTGTATTGGAAATTGCCCATATGTCGGTGTTAATAACATTCCAGTTCATCAATTGCGATGTATATTAACATTCTATCCTTTTTATTTTTTTGTTCAATCGTTCTTGGTCTAGTGAAGATAAAATGAAACCGAAATCCAAGTTCTAACTGGTCACTGGAGAATGGTGCAACAACAAAATATAGACATTGCTGTCATTGTCAAGAATTAATTCACAATGATCAATACAACAGTTGTATCTGATGCAAGCAATGTGAATTGTTTCATTTGAATATTGATTCTAGTTGTAAAATACATATTCGAATTTGTGCAGTGCGAGACAAGAGCAGGTTACCGTTCAATCAACTCTCGATAATTGGATCACAGTACAACAAAAGTAAATGATTTTTCATTGATTTATTTGTATTGAACGTCGATTTTGCTGCGAGGAAGACAAACATCAGAGACGTGTATGTGGCATAGCGTGTTTGGGTCTGGAAAGCCATTAGTGTTTCTGCACTTTTTTTGTTGTCTGTGCACATATTTATATTGCACATACGGCTGCTTCATTCATCAAACATGTGTTTTTTCTCCCGCACTCATCGCACCTTTCATTCCACATTTTTCATCACTGAACAACCTGCGAGTTTATTGTTTCATAATTAATTGTATATACTTTCCAATTTATGAAATGAAAAACACATTGATAAAAAAAAATATATATATAATGAAACTTAGTTTCAAACAGTTTTATGAGATAAATGGAAATAATGTAGCGGAACACTAGACATAAGAGGCAGTCGCATGTATGGACGCCTTCCGTTTTATTTTTTCTTCCCTTTTCTACTCCTTCTCATCCTTCGTCTTTTTATATTTTTTTTTCAACTGATTCAAGTTTGACCATAGGATGATTTAGTGAAGTCTCCACAGAAACCGGAAGATGTTAACTTCCGGCTAGGAAGAACCACCCTCTGTGCTCGTTACACTTTACCTTTTCCATATGACGGTACACATATACTATTTTCCCATATGATTCACGTCATCCAGATTTCATTATACGACATATTACGATATTTCATGGCTTCCGCATCTCATTTATTTCCATTTTTCATCTCAGATACTTTATCATACATTTTCGTATCAAATTTAAACTCATATGTAAAGCTTGTATCGAAAATTCAATTAATATAATATATATTAATTCGATAATAGAAATTCATGACGCATAAATGCCATCAGAAATGAATGATAATGTAAATTTAAAATATTCAAATAAAATATTTCAATAACTAAATTGATTTCGATTCCAAATGTCATTTATAATGTAGGAAATTAATTCAATATGTTTTGGTATAATGTATTCCGTTCCATTCACAATTCGGTGATGAAAATGTTTTCGAGGGGTTTGTGATAGAGAAGGAGAGTGCGAGTAAAGTTCAGAATTATTCTTTCCATAATGTATTCTACCCTTCGAGAACGCGCCATCATGTCATGCCACGTGTTGCTATATCACTAGAGTAGTAAAATCGGTGGCAGGGGCAGGTGCGTTTATCGCACAAACCTCCAAGTTTCCATTGCTTTCAAGAGTTATCTCACTTTGTCGTCTGTGAATATATATACATATATACTCGTTTCTCTCGCTTTATACTGGTGGAACACCACATTCTCTCCTGAATTTGGTTTGAGTATAAGCGAGATATATTCCACCACCAAATGTAGAATGTAAAGTAGTTTATGCCGAATGAATTTGCAACGCTTATGAGTCACCACCCGTTACACTGTCACTTTTGATAAACTTGTTCTTACTTCTTTCATCCACACAATTCTTTTGTCCACTGTTTCTTCTCCCAAATGCTCTCTTCGTTGTCCATTATTATTTGTCATAAAGAATTTTTACATATAAAATAAATTTTCAAATGACATTAATGTGAAAAAGTTTAGCTCTTGGAATAAAAAAAAAATACGAAAATAAGTTGACGCACAATTTTCTTCAGTGATTCACGTGAACGATTCGTGAAAAGTTTTTCACTACCTTGTAAGATTAATTCGTTTGCTCTCTCGGTGAATTTACAGAGATCGCACCGCAGCAGGAATTCATCCCACACTCTACATCCTCAATCTTTTGATTTTATTTCACCACCAAGAGTTGAATTACGTGCATAAGAAATAGAGACACGAAAGTTTGAGGTTGGATCTTTGGATATGTGCAAAAACTTGTTGCGTTTGATATCACAACCCGAAACTTTATATATGATCATTCAAAAGTTACAGATTGGATTTTTTTCCTCTTCAATTTAAACCAGTAACAAGATGAAACATCAAAATATATATTTATCGTTTTCATTGGTCTTCTCCACATTTATTTTCATTTTCAAATTGTATCTTTATTTGTCAATTTTTTCTGTATACTGTCGGCATCTAAAGTATTCCTTCTAAAAAAAAAGTTAGACAAAATGTGACTGAAAATTGGCTGAATTTGGTGAAAAACACGTATCTGAAGATATAGCAATAAATTTGGTCTGAATTCGAGAGTGTACCAGCACACAGGCTCTTTAGCAAATAGCTCTTCTTGCTGAGTATGTCATTTGACAAATCGAGAGTACTATAAATGTAGGAGTAAACTATACAACACGACAGTGTGGATGGTGGGTCAGCAGCTGAAACCCTCGCTTGCCGTTATACTCGACGCTGTGGTTCTCCTTGTCAAAGCCTATTTTCCCTCACAATTACGATATTCGTGTGTTGGTGCAGGTCTAACGACAACTATGTGCTCTTGCTCACTCTATATTCTCCATGTCTCACTCATATGAACCTTCCGCCCTCGCTTTTAAGCGCCACAAGTGATGCGATGGTGTATTCGAAGAGATTTCTCCTTCGTCCACAGTCGTTTTGGTTGCTCATCTGGTTGGTGCGTTTCGATGTTACTCAACTTTACTCAATTCACCTCAATTCACTGCCATCAAATATTAAAACGGAATACCATCGCAACCTCAACATCATTGTGCACTTTCTTTAATTTTCAATCATACGCGAGCCACATTTATCTTTGGAATTCAGAGAGTATTTGAGATATAAAACCTTTTGAAAAATCATAATAATATCAATAAAAACTATTGATATGTTAAAAATGAGGAAATTCGTATTTGGTTAAAGTTTCGCACTTGGATTTATTGCATAATTTAACCAAGGGATCGACTACAACAAGAAGTGACTCCCGAAGAATCATTACACAGACAAATTGCCCATAGCTCTAGAGTCAACTTCATAGATAAGAAGTGATTCGGATAAAAATGACAAGTCTGTCTCTCATTTCCCCCAAGTCGTTTTTTGCTTCAAGAAATCCAAGTGAAATGAATGCGTCCGATTACAGTGTCCGTATGGAAGAGAAATGAATATATACCACACAAAGAACTTTTGTGAAAGGCGAGTGGTGATATAGATGTACACGAAAATAAAAAACATTAAAATATAAATAGATAGATAAAAATGAGACACGACTCAAACAGTAAGGGTAAATTCTCTTGCTTCTGTACAAACTGTACGAATGAAATACTTTTTACTTCTATATGTCGTTTTTTGCTTCTCTATAACAATGTTTCTGTCTTTTTCTTATGCTATAGCTCTACTCATTGTACAACTGTGGCGAACGTGCGACGTTTTTTTCATTCCACATCCAACGCGAGATAAATTGAGAGAACTATACGAACACGCGCACACAGAAATCGCGATTCGTGATGAAAATAAGAAGGTCAAAAAATAAAGCTGAAGTTCATTTGGATGTGAAACCACATTATTGAATCACGTAGTCTGTTTACATTGCTCACGTTACGTCTGATAGTGTGAGCTTCTCTTCTATTTCTTTCTCCTCGTTACCGTGTCGAGATTACGTATCCTCTATGAATGTATCATTATATCCCTTTTCAACATGCGATTTACTGTATTTGTATTCAATTCGTCTCGGGTTTTCTCGCTTGCTTTCATCTAATTAAAAATCACGTTGACCCATTTTATTAATTCTTTTATAGTTAACTTGAATCAATATATTTATTCATCAATATAATGCGGTTACATTAATTTCATTGATATTCAACATTTTACAGTTTATACACTTGCAAAGAGATTTATTCTTCTTGTGAACTCATAGTATCCTATATTGTGGAAAAAAAAAGAAAAAAAAACGTGTATGTATATGCAAAGGCGGTTGAGAATATAGGAAAGTGACATTAGGAGGTACATTAACTGCTAATTTATTCCTAAAAGCAGGTATATAACGATACGATAGTGAATATTAAGGAGAGCGTAAAATGTCGTCTTTACTTCAGCCTTCGGTTACTCACGTCGTATCGCAACCGACGCTGGCGTTGCCACGTTTAGCAAAATGCTCGAGGGCCAATCTAGTTAACGATTAATTTTACCCACCACCCCTTATCAACTCTATTGTATTTCATTTTGAGGTTAAATAGGTGAATGGCACGGATGACAAAATGCCACGTCAATCGGTTCGCTCAAGTGAAATGATTCAAGTGAAACTTTCATAGACTTTCATTGAAATGAAAATTTTCTTAACGAAGTGTAGATACATAATTAAAGTACGCGAGAGAATAATGAATATTAAAGTCATGTAACAGAAAGTCAGTGATGAGTTTCCGTATTGTGTGGTATTAGAAGGCAGTTCGTTTAACAACAAAACGCGAAAAAGACAAATGAAGTTATAAAAAGTAAAAAATGTAGATGTGAAAAAGTGAAGAAACGAAACAGATAAAATAAAAAATAAAATTGATGCAAAAGTCAACGAGATAAACAGGGTGTGACTTGCTTGAAAGGATACCTTCCTGTTGAATAAACTTGGGATTTTCTCGCACTGTAAATTGCGAAAATGTTTTGTCATATATGGAAAAACGAATGAAAGATAGTTTTGAACGAAGAAAAATGAAGTTTGTTGTTGAATGTTTGGATAACATATACAATGTCACTTGCTCTACCAACAGGCTTCAATTCTCCGTGAATCACAAAAGATTTATGTTTGAAGTGGGTGAATACATGGGCGTTCTGTTGTTTATATATATCGACCGTTCCAAATGTTGAAACAATGGATGATAAATTTTCTTTCTGAATTGTGCAAGAGATAAAGTAATAATAATAATAGCAGTGACGAAAGATACTTAAATTTTTCTGCTATATTACTTCATTCATTATTATTTTTACCAACCATATAAATATTGAAACTGTGTGCGTATATAAAATAGAATGATGAATGATAATGTTGAACGCAATTTTCTTGATGGAGATGTGAGATATGCAATCATGGATTGCAATCGTAATAAACGCGCTCGTATACTTTATGGGATATTGTGACTGTTGCTAATGGATTAATCGAATTGATTGGATAGAGAAAGAGAGTGAGAGAACATGAGGCTGAAAGGAGTAGAGATAGAAAGTTATGGAATGATAGTGATGAAAATTCTCCATAAAGCCAATGCATTTCCGTTGTCGAGATAAACTTTATATGACAATTGTTCAATGACACTCAAGAATTATTAATCAACAATATCAATGCAATCTTCACCAAATTATTATTTCTATTTGCATTCATCTACCCGCAATGGTTCCTCACTGTCAATCTTTAATTTTCACACACTATTACATCAACATTCACTCACAAAACTGTTTACAAACATCATCAATGAAATGGAATAGAAAACAAAAAATAAAACAAAAGTATAAACTAAAAAATTTGATGAATAAATAATATTTTCGTTTTTCACACACAAATCAAATATTTATAATATTAGTATTTTGAATAACGCGCATGTATAATTATTTCAATAAATTTTTCCCGCTATGTCTCCACACAGGTGACTGTAAAACTTCCGGTTTCTCCAATCTAAAGGCGAGACACAACTGGCTCTCTCGATTCTCATCCCGCGGGGTGTCACCCCAAGCTTAACGGGCAGCGCGCCTGCGTTGCGCTCCTGCGCCCGTATACACAGTTTAATATATATATATATATATATATATATACATAAATATATATCTCATCGAAAGGGGTTGGTCCCCCTTGAAGAAAAAGGAGAAAGAGAAAAAAAAGAGTGGAGTAAAAATTCGAGAAGAAGATAATAAATAGTAAAAACGAGAAGGAAATACGATTAAAAATAAATATGTATCATAATATATACACGGAATTTCAACTAAATGGGGAATTCTTCATATGCAAGAAAATAAAAGAGAAGACATTTCATGAGAAGAAACAAAAGAAAAAGACAAAATTCGAAGAATTATCTGCCTCCCACATTCATTATGTGCTATTCATTTCGTTCACAACTTGATTCTCATACTGACATTAATCATTTAATGAGATATATTTTGATTATACTTTCATAAAACGAAATAATTTCAATAAGTGACGTACCCCAAAGAGAAAATCATCATAATAAATTCATTAAGTTCCTTTGAATCAAACAAAAGCGTACAAGCTTCTTCATTTCATATCATGACAAGTATCATGTTCAACATCAGATTGTGTATGAGTATTTTCATGGACTCAATATGATAATCGTCTTCTACCACATGAGAGTAGGAGAATAGTGAGATTGAGGGTAGCTGGAGAAACATGTACAACACCGGAGGCGTTCACAAACACATCTCATTGTCATAACAGATGCATAATAGTTGCCTCATGGTCGATGTAATAAGGGTAATCGAGAGCACAAGGTCGGGCTCGCGTGCCTTCGAGCTCAGACGCAAGACATCACATATAGGGGTAGGGACACGAAGATGCCAAGACATCCAATACATATATAGATGTGTGTATATAACGACACACAAACATATGCATATATGAGGAGCTAACATGGTACGTTGGTGCAGTCATGCGTCTACACCTCACGTACCAACATCCTGTATATCCTAGCGTCTATATAACTACAGGTCTCGAATATGATATGCCATGATCGTGAGGAAAGCACATGCCGAGTCAGGCGTTAACAGCGTTGAATTTTGTACCTCTATATTCCTCGTTGTGTGATGTGGCATATCATCATAGCACTGGAAATATCCGGTTTGTAAATTTATTCGTGCACAAGTACATGCCGCGAAGATTCTTCCACCATATATATATATTTGGACAATGGTATTTATGGATTATAGGGTGAAATTAATCTGGTAGAAGTTACATCAAGTATATTTGCCACAAAAGCACATTTTAATTATCGGTTTGAGATTGAAAATTTCTTTGCTATTATACATATATATATATATATATATGTATTTTTTTTTCCAACACTTCTTCTTTGTAATAATTATCCACACTCGATGAACACTAGTGAAATACTTCTATCTCATTTTTTTCCACTTTCATTCTTTCTGAGTGCTATCACACGTCTTTGATGTTGAAGTTTTTTTCTATTTTTCACCACGAAACTGTGTCATTTTATTTATTTGTAGAATTTTGAAGTGCAGGGTATGAATTCAGTGATTCAATGTGGAAAAAAAAAAAACAAAACAGAAAATGAATTAAAAAATTAGAAAAAATAATAAGAACAAATGTAAAATGGCTGTGTATGAGTAGAACGAGCGGTGCAGTTCTGTTGGGACGTAGTTGTAGGATATTATAAATAATTTGAGTCGCTTGCCACAGGGATGGTAAGGGACCACTAGAAAAAAGTGCTTTGCCCTAAAGCGCGCAGCGTATATGGCACATTGTAATATATATATATATATATATATGAATATTTTTTTCGTCCCTTTTTTCACGCCCCTTTTCTCAACCTCTTCCGGTTGTTGGTGGATGCCGGCGCGTTTTTACTTCCGGGCAAATCGCCACCGGGGTCTACCCGGAAATATTCACAGTCACAAAACTTTTATCTCATCCTCGCATACACACTCTTTTGCGCGTCGGGTTGCTACCCTTTTCAATCTCTTTTTTTTTTTTTTCACTTCACCGTCCTGGTGGCGATGAGATTTAATTTTTGTTTTGGACATTCGCCAGACCGCAGCCATTGTGCGTATATATATATAAAGCGCAGGGATGTGATCATCCCATGCTAGAAAAAAAATTCGTTTCCAACTGGAATAACATATACATAGTCTCTTTGACTTGCACGATGTGTTTGGATAAATAGAGTGCTTGTCAATGCATTTTGTATGTCTAATACGATATTGAATTGTCATACAACTGTCATGATGACTGCCAATCAAGTGGATTTGTCTTTGTTTCTGTAATAATATATCATGAAGCTATTCTATGTCACGCTACTTCTATTCAAAATTCTCATTTATCGTCTACATTCTTTTTTTTCCTCCCATTTTCTTTCGCCTTTGTCGTTGTACCTTCGAGGCCTCGAGAAGCATTTTGAACTTTCGCCTCACAGTCTCACTTGTTTCTCATCGTTTTAACCTGACGGCCCCAGTAACATCACCGAGAACGTGAAACTTTTAACCGTTGGCTTGCGCCCGACCGAGCTACTCGGTGACAATTAATTTTGCAGAAAATGCAGGACCAAAAAAAAAAGCACAGAATAATGGAAACTGAGATGAAAAGAAAACAAACAAAAAAAATAGAAGAAGTTCATTGTATCTTTTTCCGCAATAAGTAAACGTAATATTCTCTTCTATTATTGAGAGTTGAATGAGTTGAAGTATTAATGATGACAGAATATCTGCCTTCAAGATATCAAATATCTTTCATCTATATCTCTGTAATTGATTGGTTGTCCAGAATTATGCTTTGTTCATCCAACTATCCCAACGTTGGATAATAATTCCGTCATTTCCTTCATGCACTGATACTTGTTTCAGAGTTCAATAGTGAATATACCCGACACGGTGTAACATTCACATTGTGAAGTTCAATATCCGCTCCCTGTTATCTTCCGGTTTCTGCTTAATTTAATTTGTATATTTACTTCATATATTGGCAGTGTGCCAGGATGAATCTGTGAGTTCTATGAGAATGAGTAGCATCACCCATCTCATCCTCTATTGAATGTACTTTTTTCTCTCCTCTTTATTTCTTTTTTTTTTCATTTCATCATAACATCTCTATTCTTCGCCACAATATAAAATATGAATACATATTTATGGAAAAATATTGTCAACGAGTCTGAAAAAAAAATTGCATCTTTACGATCAGACGTTGATGATATTCATTGTGACGTCAATGACAAATAACACTCCATTAATTTTTATTCGTTCACAGACAATAATCGAATTTGAATGCATAGAGAAGAGAAGGTGGGAAGAAAAAGGAAGAGAGACCAGGCGTCCACACGTAAATGTTGACAATGGAATGCCCTTGTGCAGTAGTGTCCCATAAATTGTACGCGCGTATTCACTCTCTCGTTCTGATCATTCCCGACTGCATGGTAGTGTAGTTGTACTACTCGGCATGAGACCGTAGCGCTGACTCGTCTACAAACGAGTCCCGTACATAGTGAAACACACGATACCAATGGAATATACGAATGTAGAGTGCGTATATATAGAGACATGCATATAGAGATCTATGCAGAACATTGGATAAGTTATAGCTCCCATAGCGCGCTGTAGATCCTGCGGACACAGACGTACTGCGATCATTATCTACGAATTTATAGTCGTGCAACTGTGAAACGCCGGTAGGAGAGCTCACGATTGTCGGTTTGGTGTTAAAAGCAGTGCAATATATGCAAGATCCTGCACACTTCTGGTTTCCATTCAACGAATTTTCCATAATATAATTACGAATGGTACTCAGACAATATTTACTGAGGAATTTTATTGTGTAATTCACAGAGGCAATGATTCTCGCCCGCGATCATTATAACATCAAAACTCTAAAAAGCATTTCTTCTTTCAATAGGTAGATAACACATGAAGTGTTTCAGCTATTGGAAAAAGATTACAGAACTATCTTTCGACTGGAGTGGTCTCGCATATATTTCACTACGAATTCACGACAAATTGTGATGTACTGTTCCTCTCACGTGTAAATTAGTCTAAAAGTTTATCAGCACGGCTTAATTTTCATCGACATGTTAACATCAGTCCTCATGCTATTCCAATGTACAACGCAACGAATCCCGCCTCCCCGTTAACCCTCATTCTATAACCGTCGGTGTATTCCTAATTTGATTAATTCGAGATTACCGCGCATGTCGTGTAAACTACAGTGTGGTGCTGTAGCGTTGGCGGTATCGAGCGGTAAAACGACGGAACGCGATTGAGTTTCACGGGCATCGATCGCTGTCAACATGTACGTGTTGATAGCACATACCCATATATATATATATATTAAAGGTGAACGGAATGAAGAAGAACAAGGGTGAGAGATGAGAGGACTACAGGAAGTCGCGCGATAGCTTCACTAGCCTCCCGTATGCCACCAGCGAACGTCCATTTAAAACCCGAGAGAGGCATCTCATGGAACACACGAGAGGTGTATATGGGGCAACTAACACGATTGTTGTCTGACCGTTAGGGGATACGGGGGGGTTTGAGGTGATGATGGGATAGGAGAGGACTAAAAGCTCTGCCACGTAAACTCTCGATACACAGTAACCACGACGATGATCAAGTTCTCATGGTGATCCTGGAAGATGGAGGACTACCAGATGTTCGTGCCCATAAATATATTAAATTTTTTTCACTTCATCAAACATTCATTGATGTGAGGAACAATTCGATCTTCATGAAAGCCTCATATTCTTTTGAGAAACAATCTAGATGTACTTTCGTTGTTATCATTTGATGCTTTGAAATTCAGCCAATGCAATCAAAACTCTATTCTTGTCACTTGCACTGCCACCACGAATATTAATTCAGAAATGGTCAATTTTACACAGTTGAATCCATTGGTATTACTCACTAATGGAGTTAATGGTATGATTCAGATCAGCGAGTTCGAAGGTGTTACCAAGGAGATTTACTGGGATTAGTTAGGCGGCTTGGAATGAAGACGTCCATTGGGATGCGCCATGAGAGAGCAAGGAATTGAGTATAGCAGCGAATCTATTTCGCCAGTAACCGCTCATCCAATTCATTGCATCGTTAATGTATTTCGATAGTCTTGCTTCACTGAGCCTATAAATCCATTCAAACATCCCTGAACTGGATGACTACATTCTATCCTCTTATTATTGATGCACTGGAGTATATGTAAATGTTATATTCAAACACGTGAACATATTTTCACATCAACACTTTTCTGAATCAACTAACAATCGAATTATACTAAATCGCTGTTCATTATGATAGAGGTTGTAGACGGTGAGATTCATCTCAAATCAATTCACTGCCATAATCAAATGTTACTAATGTATTTTTATCGCCTTCAAATGCTATTCCAAATAATAAATTCCGATTGATTTCAACAAAATCCCATTCACTATTACGGAAGCCACAGAATCTCCAAACATCTCCCACATCTTTGACGTTTTTCAACATGGAAAGGAAAAGACCGTTGTCTTTGTCTCCCCTTTTCCAGGACGTTTGACCTTATAAATGTGGACATTTCTGTGCGAACAAGGTAGACAAGGACCCTGGTTGAAAGGCGGTAGATCGAGGGAGAGACTGTGCATAGAGGGTGAATGTGTGACAAGGGAATAGACGATAGTGGCGACACCGAGTAAAAGCTGCCGTGTTAGGGCAGGCTCGGATCAAGTGTTCCGGGTGGCTCTTGGTACGTTTGGCATCCCTCTCCTCGAGCTATAGGAATATCATCCTTCGCGGAAACCTCTATGCACCGAAAACTCGCATGGTTGAGAAAATCCTATACCTTTAGGCTATTGGGCTTTCTCCCTATCCCGACATATTCCTTTGGCTCCATGGAGCTACCGGAATGCCCGGCGCCATGAGATAGAGAACGGCCAACAAGAACCGGGCGTGATTTAGTACTCTAAGACTGCAGTGCAGAGTTTCTTGGGAAAAGAGGGTGGTCCTCCTCAGTTCTCCCTCTACAGCCAAATAAATCGCATCTACGTCGCTCTCGCGCGTCTCTCTCCCCTAACCTACCTCTGTCTCTATCTTACTTTCTCCACCTGTATTTTGACGCCAGCACTCTCTAGTAAACTTATAGGAGTAACGCTGATAGCCGTTGTATCAAGAGGTGAGATTCAACAAAGAAAAAAGAGGTGATAAGGCAGAGAGAAATAAGGAATACGTAGTCTTTGCATTGCTAATATTAAAAAAAGTGGTGGAGTCAGTAAAGTCAAAAATAATCCATAACAGAGGCTACTCTGATTCGTAGACTAACGATGTTTCGAAACGGGCAGTGTTATGATACCAATCAGGATCAATGGGGTACAACACAAGATATTGGATAGAGCGGAGGTTATTCGAGGAATAGATGGGATGGGAAGCAAAGTGTATCGAATTTCTGTGTGCATTGGTCTCTGATACGAGATGAGCCTATGAGACTACGCCCAATCATCTTGGGAACAAGAAAACAATTACGCGCTATATATATATAGCATTGTATTCGCTTCTTCTCATTGTTTTTTATAAAATTCCAATGCCACGTTCTACTTTACTGCAACGGAAAATAAGAAATAGATACTGACTATCCAGCTTTCGAAAGTCGAAAAAGGTTGTTAAAGATCTCCAATTACTATAGACAAAGTCGTGCATCTATATAGACTATACACCACTTAATCGTTCTCTCACGATTATCTGCTTCTGTTACGTAGAGAGCCCTATTTCCTTGTGCAACTATATCGAGCAATTGTGGATTCGACCATCTACGGATTTGTTATAAAAGCGAGTCCAAGTTAAAACGTTTGTTCTAAAACATTTTTTTCAGTAGATTGTAGACAGTATAAGCAGATTGATGATGACCGAATTTCATTTAAGTTTGTCTCACACGAATTGCAATGCTCAACATAAAGTCGATTGCTTGTGCAATAATTAAAAATTGTCGCATTGTCATATGGGTGCTGGATGAGGTAGTGCGCGAATACGCGTATAGTTTAGTCTAAAGCAGTAATACAGGCCGTGCAATATATTCGCGTCAACTTGACCAATGTCCTGTCCGACCCGCAATGCATCAAGGGCCCCGCTGTGACCACTTCGGATTATCCGTAGGTCGAACCCACGTGGCATTATGTCGTGATTTTCTACTTCTCTAAATCTGTCTGTCTGTCTGTCTATCTCCCACCTGTGCTCTCCTTATTCAGTTTGGTAGAAGCTTGTCAAAGTTTTCCAAGTCATCACTAGCGCCGAATATCAACGTATAATTTCAACAAATCACTTGAGGAATTTATTTATGACAGACTGAAGTTGCCACGGAAATGAGCATGAATTTCAAATTCTATTTGTAATTTCGAATTGATGATGAATGATACTCGAAGAAGATGTATCGCCTCCGGTTAGGGACTCACCCTAACAATTATCCAGCGTTTCGCCTGTGGGGTCGAGCATTAGAACTATTAAAGTTGAACAGCTTTCAATCGAGATTCAACGCCCTGATGGGATCTCAGACGTCAGTCACATCACGTACGAACTGAGTTTATTCATTTCACGATGAGGAAGCATCAGGATACACCCAGCTTTTAAGCTTATTACCAAACACTCTCTCACATGTGTAGACATAACATTCGAAATTAATCATTTTCAAAAAAAAGTGACATGGCTGATGTACTGGAGTATAGTTTAGGTAAATGTATTTATAGGATAACAAAAATCGAATACGAAGCCCTAATTCCAAGTTCTTAATTCTTCATTCGTATAATTTTACTCAACCGTCACTCTATAATCCCGCCAGAACCGATACGCTCAACTTTGCTTTCTATGTAAACAAGATAATATATATACATATATGCCCCCAAACATGTGAAAATAATGAGAACTGTGTAACTGCACTTTGCACCTAATAATGTCATCAAATTAAATATAGAGAACAGCCGAAACTGTCTAGTTTTTTTTGTCCATGCAATGTTGGTCGAGTTGCGCGAGTTGACGCTGAACTACTTTGAAACCGAAACTTGTCGCACGATGTAATTAGCGAAGTGTGAAAACTATAACTTGTTGGCTGTTCGCATTTGCAGAAGTATGTTGACGTATGTGGAATGTCACATTTTTCGAGTAATGAGTAATATTCCTAGCGATGGAAAAGCATGATCAGAAACATAATTTGGAGAAAAATACGAAGCTTAAATATTGAATGAGGTGAAGGACAAGTCGGCGGTTGAGCCTTCAACACTCGAAGAATGCGGCATTTGACGAAGGTGCGCTACCGAATGTCCTCAAAACTGCTACAACGCCTGGGAAATCTTCGTAGGTCTTTCTTGGACGGGTAGATGGGTTTCTTGAGACGCGACCAAACTTACCAATGAACAGGGAGTAACGCCTAAGTTGCTGGAAAAGAAGTATTGAGAGGCGAAGCTGGGACGCGATGACGAGACGAGTAAGAAAGGCGAAGAAATCCATGGACACACTGCTTGCGAGACTTGTTCGAAAGTTTATCATTACTTTGTACCTTGTGCATCGAAACTCCAACCCATTTTTTTTTTATTCTTTTCATCCTGCCATACTTTTCTTTTTCTATTCGTGTCACCACCGCGTAGGATTCGTACGATGATGGTTAATATCATTTTGGAATCAAACGTCAAATACATCGAACGCTGGTTCACTTTTTTTTTCCTATCGTCGATATGGAGATCAAAGAACAACCACTCAATGCAGGAACGATAAAATAGCCCGATCAGAGAGGGTTTATAATATCAGATTGCATGCAGCTCTGTTCTTTATGAATTGTTTTTCATTTGTATCTCATTAAATCACGAGTACGACTTTGAATATATTATTAATTACTGAATGGCAACGCTCACAATATAAACAACGAATCGTTGAAGTTGTGATCAACGTTGCTCTAATATTTATTTCAAACACAGAAATTTTGTCTCTCGAAATAAGTATGCTGAGACATCTCCAAGTGGAAGCGAAGATAAAGAAATATTCAAACTTCTTTCATGTACAATGAAAATATTTCACAAACTTATAATTTATTGAGGTACAAAAAGAAATGAATTCGATATTCATGAGAATATTCGACCTAGTTCTCACAAGATGTTTATGCGGATGAAACAAAAAAAAAAGCGAAAACCAATACGGGAATTATCGAAACCTAGTTTCTTTGTATTGAATCATCTGACGAATAAGAAAATTGAATGGACAACTTTTTCATATCGAACGTCGTATGCATGATAACTATGAAGGGTAGAAGGAAATTTTTATAACGTAAATACCCCACTTTCTAAAATTATATGTTCCACCAATGGCGAGGAAAGAACGAAGTGCACGGCTTTGTCGGATATGTCCGGCCTCGTTGATAGCAACGAGAGTGTATCTGATTGCACGATGGGCAAATTTGATGTAATGAAAAAATTGTTCCCGTTGGTTGTAAATCGCCTACGGAATTCGTTTGTCGTAATGCATCGTATAAACAAAGTTTTATTACTATCCTGCTGTTCCTCAAAATTTCGATATAAAAATTCATATATATATATATATATGCACGGTCAATTTATTTTCACCAAATGAAATGAAAATATTGATTCGATGTTTTGCAATGTTCACCCAGTGCACCCCAATCAAGAGAGCACAAATAGAAAAATAAATTACAGCTGCTAATGAAAATTTCATACAATTTGTCTCTCACCTTTCGTCTATTTCTTTTCGTATACTGTCAGTGTCAACACTTGAAAAGTTATTATTATTTCATTCCTCGTATTGCATTATTCTTATTTTCATCACTGCTATGAAGAAGTCGAAACAAAGAGAAAAGCAAAAAGGGAGTAATAAAAGACCCGGGGCTGAAGCGCAGAAAAAACGAAAGAAAGAAAATACGAATTGAAAATTAAGAGAAGCAAATATGAGATGATGCGCCGTTACTCACTTAACAAAAGAGATTAAATGCAGTGGAGAGGGAGTTCAAACAAATTAAACTGGTGTCGGCATTGGAGTAGAGGATGGAAATGATTTCAAGAGGAAAAAAAAAGAAACCACGTAAATAATTGACAGAAGACGAAAAGGCAGATAGAAGAATCAAACTCATTGGATTACATTAGCGCAGTCGCATCCTATCAACTGTTGTTTCTTCCTATATAACAAAGCTGATTTTCATCAACGAAACATTTTTGTGTCAAGTGCTCACTCGTCACTAGCGACAACCGTTTATCCTATTTTTTTTCTCGTCATCGTGTCCACAAACAGTTTGCAGAAAAAAACACCACCCACGTATGTTTTCATATGTACAAGAGTATTACATTACGTATACATACGTTTCCATTCTAGAGGACAAAAAGAGTCTGATAAAACTCCATACATATAGCTATTTCACGTTTTCATTTAAATTTCTGACGCATAGAATATCCAAACACCTACACACATATGGACATACATAGGAGTTAACACTCTCCCTCTCCCACTTGTTCATACTTCTCCGTTTAATTCCACGTAATCCCTATCACACGTCTGTGTTGGTTGTCGAGTTGTTGGCATGGGAAAAAAACAGAATTGAAAACATTCCAATTCAGCGAAATGAAGGATAAAAGTTGGAATGGACTGGACACAAATTATGTGATAAAATTAATTGTTGCCCGAAAACTTGAATATATCGAGAAACTCATTCCATTTTCCTCGAAATTCACTTACTCATTTGATAGTTAGAATTTTACTTTCATTAATCGAACAATCCGTATACTCAGCGATTTATCGTGACATTATTGTCATTGATTTTTTTGTTCCGACAATATAATCATGCTTGATATTATCAGAGGATGGGAGATGTTTTCCACAACAAAAGTATAATACGCCCGTGAATACGAACGTGAAGATAAACGGCATGGAGTTTGGGTTGGGCAAAAGAGAGAAAACCGGATGAGAACGGACGAATGAAAAACGGAGGTACGCCTGGATGAAAACGGCCGGGACTCTATTATATACTGTTCCAACCCGTTGATCTATCTCTCTCTCGCGCTTTTAGCTTCACATCCTTTTTTTTTTCTTTTTAGCCGCTATCGTGCATCCGATGAATTGAAGCAGGTTTCAGAAATGAAAGAAAAGATTATGACGAATTGCCGAGAGGAGGTAACGAGAGCCCAGACCCATAATCACCAAAGTAATTTCGGCTTTTATTTTCATATCAAGTGAATGAAAATAGTGAATATATATAGAAAATAAAAAGGAAAGTAATAAAAGATATATTTGAATCCATACATTTCTCGCGAATTTCGGGTAGCCGAGTTAAGTCAACATAGCCGCGTAATCGTGACAACCGTGAAGCCGAAATGAACGATATTATGCATATACATAAATATATATACATTCGAATAAGTAGGTATGCAAACGAATAGTCCAACGTATATTTCTCTGTGTAGAAGGATCCAGTCGAGACTCCACTCTACTCGTATATTTATAACTTTATAAGAGATTGTATATATGTACGTATGTATCATATATGCATTGCTTTCACCAGGTACTTAGGAGTTGAAAAGCGCGGATCTCATATCGTGCGACGTTAAATATTTCCAAGTTAAATAACGTTTCGTCTGTTATACATAAACGAGAATATACAACAGTAAGATCAGAAATGGTTCATGCACAATTCAGCAAAAGTTCATTGCGTCCAAGAAAATGTAAAGAATCACACAATAAGTCGTGTGTTTATTATTATTATCATTTTTGCAGTTGATGTTGTTGTTGGTAGCCAAGAGATAAAAATAAGGTAGGAAGTGACGAGACAATGGATATATATATTGTGCTTAAGCCAGATGGCGAACAAATGTTGCTCATGGCAGATAAATTATTTTCAATATTACTCTATGATGGCGTGAGCTAATTTATTGTCTACAATGATCAGCAAGTGAGACTTGTGATGATAGGTCGGAAATCAAGTGGTAACAAACCACACGTAGGTTGATGGAAAAGCTAGGTGCTTGTAATGTCGAGGCAACATGTTGGCGTCTTAACAAATATAGTACGAGAGAATGACGCCATGAGAAGTGAAGTGAAGTTTGAGCCCTTTTAGAATATATTACTGCTCTTAATTACGCTGCTGTTCTTGGACGGCACACGTGCTAAGAGCAAAACGCATTGTGGTCGTGACATTTGTGTTGAGAATTCCATTCGCAAGGGAACGGTGAAATAATTAGTCGAATTTATTCCCTTCTTTAATTGAAAAAACAAATAGACATTTTTATCGTACGCGATATCGTATAGAAAAGAAATAATGATTACGAACAAATGTGAATGCATCGTTAGGTATCTAATGACCCAATCGGAAGTTGTTTAATCGTTTGGGCTGATCGTCGAGGATGAAGTGCACGAGAGCTTTGCTTCTCGTGTCGTTCGAGCTGAGAATAAAGACGAGAAGTCCATTGTTCTCTAGGTCACGATCTTCCACCCACAGAACAAAAGATAGGGGATCGAATATCCGGTGAATGACCGCGGCATTCGACCGAAAGACAATTGTCGACTAAATTGCTTGGGGATGTTAGGAAAATCTTGATCGAACGGTTCCATGATCTCTTACTGATATTGTGATCGAATCAGTACATCGTAATTGCGAGGTCAGAATTCAATTTTAGAACAAAGATGCATAGATATTTTAACGCATTGACCCGAGTTTTCAACTCTGCATACTTTATGTTTGATGATTACTATATCTGTGCAGACAATTTGACTGGTACACGAAAGCAGACAAAGAATGTGCGCGATATCAACGCAAGGATTCGTTGCCGACAGATTGCGACACTTTAATGTTCCTGTTGTTTCCTTTTCTTTTCTTGCTTTATCTTATTTGAAATTTGTTAAATTTCATAAAAGTATCTTCATTCTTGCACTACTTTCATTTTCATGTCTAGAACGATAGTTTTTGGCGTCTGCATGTGCACCTACACCTACAAATACACGGATTTTTTTTCTAGTCATTTCACGCCGTCGTTTTCAACGCTCTGTCTCACTACAACGATAATGTTTCTTGCTGTACAGCTCTTTCTCCGTCTATCTTCGCAACTATAACATTTTCTCCACTACCACTACAGTCACCTTCTTCTGAAGCCTCGCACCTCTCCCTTGTTGCTCATCCAAACTTAAGCGATTCCACAGAGAGTATATGCGGACAACTTGGATGCCGCGAAATTGCAGTCTGGGTGCGCGCGATGAAAGTTCACACAAAAGTTTGTGTTAGTGAGTTTAATACAGCACCAAATATAATGTCTGCGGTCCTGACCAAGTGAGCGAGCGGTGGGTGAGAAAAATGAATGAAAAGCGAAGCTAAAGAAAGAAGTTAGGAAAGCTGAAAGATAAATAAGCATTTACAAAGAAGAATATGTTTGAAGATCTTTGTCCCTATCACTCACTAACTTGCGCTTGTTAGCACAAGTTTCCGTCCAATTGTATTATTATCCTGGTTGCTAAACTGAACGATAAGACCTTGAGGAATTATAGAAAGTCCTAGTCACACTGGGATTAAAATAGTTCGCAAGTTCACTGTGATATTGTACGCAAGGTTATGTCAATATTTCATTTCGTTATAGTTTTGCATAGTGTCAACTTTATTGTTGCATCGTAGCACAGGGCGTTTATCTTCCACGAAAAGTGTTGGGGACTGTATGTCTTTGACACCCGTTGCATGATACAACAATGCCAGATATATTCATAAGATGTTTATTGTCTGAACGCACGTCAACGTTAAATCCCAAAGCATAATATTGATGTACTATGAATGATCGAGAATTGGTGGGGCGTGACGACACTCCTGTCACTAGTGCAGAACGAAGTTAGTCATTGGATTTGCTTTGAGACTATTCTATATATCGAGTGACTGGCGTACGAATCTTTAATGGCGAATTGGGAATAACGTCAGCCCGAAGCACTTTAGCCTCGACCATATACACCCTTCAACTCTTCACTGTTTGCTTCGTCTATTCATCGCGCTCGACTTGCTACGTCTCTACATTTCATCATACTTCTTTTATTTCGTTCACTTCCTTAGTCGCCGTCGTCGCCGTCGTGGTCCTCAACGTCCCACCGATTTCACCCCTTAACTTCTGCAATGCTTGCAGTTTCTAGTATATGTAGTACTGCCACTGGGGACTTGCTATTGGTTTTCAATTTGCATCCTTCCAATACTCATCCATGCGTCATTCAACCACACACCAAAGCTCTTTAGTTCTGGACTTACCGTCTCAGTATGCAGTCCAACATTTCAACAGAGAGAAGAGTAAGAGTATAGAGAGACTTGAATAAACGTATATATTTTTTGTTCCAGTTTGATATGCATGAGCTACCATGCATGAGAACATCCAAAGTCGACTTAAGGTATTCTTGTTGTGACTAAAAATCCGTAGATGAAAATAAACATATTTTCTTATTGAATGATTGGAAATAGAATATATTCACAGTAATGGTGCCATCTCATATTGTATTCTTGGTTTTCCCAATTTGCCAATGAATAAATTATCTTTGAATTCTCCAACCATATCCAGTTCAATGTGTCTCACTCAACGAAGCAGCAAAGTATTTTAATTATTTAAAGAACTGAAGAATTAAATATTTGAGAATGTCTAAAAGCCCACTCAATCTTTCATATTACATTTATTCGTGGGTTTTCACTCACTATGTGAAAGCAAAAGTATTGATAGTTGAGCGAATGAGGTAAAAAAAATTCACAAGAGTGGCTGAGAGTGGATGTGTAGTTGGATAGGATTAGTACTTCATCCATACAATTGCTGCAACTTGTAGTAAATAATAAATTGCCTCCAATTTACGCATATTGAGAACTTTCGGTGCAACCATCTGCTTAATCTTCTGGTTAATATTTCCAATTCTCTTGAACAATTTTGAGTACATGTTACCCAGCAATAGTTAGTGCTTGATAATTTCCTATTCTTTTTGATAAGAAGACGGTAAAAGATATAAAAAATTCAATGGATATGCGCACAAGGCAACGATAAAGAGACGAAAAAAAATGAATTCAGGTGCCACATGTACGGACATTTATTTCCACATTTCCAAGGGATTAGGAAAAGAGAATATGTGAACGAGCGCACAGTTTAATAGGATTAAATTAGATTGTGTTTAATCAGTGGTTGTGCGGATACTGGCAGCCAGTGTTGAAACATCGTTTGGATGCATTACAAGAGGCGCACATACACTCGTTCATATTCATAGTATGTATATATGTCAGATCGTTCTTGAAACTCTGATTGCCAATGCTATGAGAGAATTGGCAGTGGAAACTACAAAACAAAGAAGATAAAGGGTGCACACGTCTGAACGCACCTTTCACTTCATGTCTGGCTGAAGCTATTCGTTTCTACACATTTTTTACTTCCAATCGTTACGTTTTTTGGTGTTTTTTTTTGTTTTGCATTTTTGGTCAAAGTGAAATTCCGAATGGATCGCGGGCGATTTATACTGTTCGTTCAAAATGGATCTCACATAACCCACGGACTAACTCGTAGCAAAATCGAAATAGCAGTCATATACATTGGGTAGCATGAGGGAAAAATAGATTAGCCTCAAAATAATTGCAAATATTATCGAAAGCAGATGACTAAAATGAAGGAAGTAATATCCTATTGGATCAACATGGTGATATCGGCTATCGCAAATATTATCCACACTGATATTGTAAAAGCAATTATACTCTCGAGTTATCAGACACACACATGAATCTGGCACAATTATCTCACGAACATATCGCACTTCTGAAATTACATTAATTTCAGTAAGAATTATATGAACTTCTAGAGGGCTCTCATAAATAATATATATCTTCACGATGACTCGTGTTGATCTCGCATGGAACTTTATCATGCTGATACAGATTCATGCATCGTTTAATGAGATGGAATGTATTTTCTTTTTTTTTTTTTCTTTCATCCACGTGAGGCGTCCTCTCATCAATCATTCTCTAACATTATGAAGTAGTTTCTCCTCCATATTTTATCGTGACATACTAATATACCTGTACATTGTTGGATGGATACATGGGTATATGTAAGTCAGTTTGCATATATATGAATGGAGCGATTCGTATCTACACCATTCAGACGATACGTCCGCTGTACAGTCATCAGGTGTATGAAACCGAGTATGTGTTGTGGGCATCGCTGTTCGCGGTAATTAATCTAAGCCCATCAAACAAGCGAATCGCCGCAGCGCGACGGCCTCGCAGTACTGGTGACAAATTGCCTCGAATACTCGTATATACACAACATAACAACGTATATATTCTGTGTTGGAACTAGACATGCATGCACACTAACATCAACTGTATCATATCGCAGTGAGGTGAGTGTGATGGTGAGAGAAACGTGGACGCAGTTGGTGTGCATTTGCAACACTCGACGTTATGTTCTAGCAATTGAACATTCTCTGATGACGGGTTCGCGACTAAAATTCTCCGAGTGGAAATCATATTGTGACATACACAAAGAAGACATTTCAAAAAGCTTCATTTGCAAGTGTTCTCTGAATTATGAAATGACTACGAGCTAAATACATTCCATATACGTTTATATAAACATTTGAACATAAATGTGACGTCAAGGATGATTATCACAACATCTGCATCACCTATTGCAAAAATTCATGAGTTTCTATTTCTCCCGATATACATTACAAACAGTCGATATCAGTGAGTGATATGAACGTTGAAAAGTCGGCAACCGTAATATATACTTAACGTCGATAGGAAACAGGGTTCGATAAATTTCGATGAATAGAGCGGATGCTGGACAAGGGTTAGGCCGATCAACAAAAGCTCAACGACGCGACTCACTCCGTCAGTGGCTCAATGTCATTTGCTCATTCAATTCATTGAATACGACCGGGTCAATGTTGTATATAAATTGCCAGCTATAATCCGTCTTAGAATTTATTGTATTATTTATGTGGCGATTGAAATACGGGAGAAAGAAAAATCAGCGTCGATGCATATCGTGATAGAAATCTCGGAGCCAAGTTGCCGCCCAGAGGATGACGAGCACACACATATTGACGCTAGTCGAAAAAGAAGATGGCTCTACAAGAATAAAATAGCTAAGTATATATAGAAGCACCTATCGATAACATCGACGCGCCACTTTGCTGCATAGAGTGTGATGTATATCTATGCATTAATGCAGATAGAATGTGTAGGAGAGGTGTAGAGGTCGTTGGCGAAAATTGCCTGGCAGTAGCAGAAGCAGCAGCAGCAGCTGGTTCTCTTTCTCCTCACTTCTGTGATCATTGCACGGAAAGTGAGCTCAGCAAGATCGGAATCTGTGAGAATCGCGTACGCGGCTTTTGAAACGATGCAAGGAGTATCCACGTTCAAGAGGAAAAATAAGAAAAACATTGATCGAATATCTACTGCTTCTATATCTGAATCTTTCATCAATATTCCCTCTCGTAATGTTTCATTTGCAATTAAAAATCAGTGAACTGGACCTTGTGACTATTTGAAGAGTTTCTTGAATGCAGATGTATTCTATGAAGTTTTTCATGCGACTGGGATTTGGCTACGGTGGTGGTCTACGTGATATCCACTCGAGTACCTACACGAGTGTATTATAAATATGCGGCAGCACTGTATTGTAATTACAGGCCTCCGAAATTGTATGAAAGTCAGAAGAGGTGAACTCCAGTGCACCAAGCGAAATGAAGAACGCAAAAGGGAAACGGAATGGATAAGAGAAAGCTGGGTGAGTAATGGCATGGTAGGTTGGTATATGCAACCGTGTTGTCGTTTTCGCCTTCGGGCAAAGCCGAAGTTTCTACTGCCATTTTCTCATATACCTTCCACTCTCATATAAAGTCACTTCTATTCCACCTTTAGGCCACTAGTCATAAATACCCTCTTTAATTTATATCGCTCAAACATTTTCGCCTTTTCACGATGTCATATCGCACATATCTAATCAAGTAAACTCTAACATTCCTTTGGTATATACTAATTGCCATTGCCACGCCATTCGACGAACTGACGCAATATACAGTACCACATAATAGATAGCTGTTAGATTAATTAATCGCACCAAAGACAATTATCAAAGTGTTGGAGAATTTCAACACGTCCATGTCCATCCAACAATCGTACAATATTCGTGAATGATTAACTATGAAACATGATCTTTTGCAGAAATGAACACTATTAAGTCATATGCTGAATTTTGCATTGAATATTATGCGGGGCATTTATCGAATATCTATATCGATGGCGAGCAACAGTAACCCCTCTTTCTCATCATCATCGTTGACTGACGATGTCCACAACAGTCACCATCATTTCTCTTCCATCACTATTCTCATGTAATGTGCCTTTGACAAACCCGTATCAACCGCCTCCCATCGACCGTGTTATATCCAGATTATCTGCTGCCTGTAAGCAATTAAGTACGAACGAGCTGCCATAGTTAGGATTTACACAAGTGACGAGTGATGCTTTGATTACATGAGGCTAGACGTCGTCAATTCCTGTGGCGCCACATGCCTAGTTGTATCGCCCCCTGCCGTCAGCGTCTATGTACTAAATGCAGCAGTTAGTCATTTCATCGCCGCAAACGCACGGTTTTCCGGTTATTCGTAAATATATCGGCACACACTCGATTCAATGATACGTGCAATCACACCGGTTGCATTTCATCGTGGCACTACATCGGCAATTTCATCAGCTGATATCCGTAAACTTGGCAACATTAAATTCACGGATTTGTATGTATAGTACATTGAATATTAACTGCAACATCTATATTCCTATTATGTATGTTTAATGATGCAAACGAGGTAATTCGAGCGCTTTGTAGAGAACGAAAATGAAGTTCGAGTTTATTAATGTAGAATAGAATTAGCACAACAGATGCATTTCCACTTTTTTTTTCATGCTCAATGGCATTCAACTTATCTTGAGAAATACCGATAAATTCTCACAATAAATTCGGTATTCTGAATTCATTCTATACATTATAATTGGCAAAGTAATAGAAGCTTAAGAAACAAAGTCACTGACGTAACATGTGAGAAGTATTTATCATAGAAATTGTTATGCACCATTGAAGTCAACTACTGAAAATCCTTATTAATTATGAAATTACATATTTTCTACATCACCATCAAAGTTGCACTGGGTTTTTCCGTAAATTCAACAGCTTGTGTTCTGGACGATAAAAAACATTTATATGACTATTGTTACTGTTATTTCATTAGTGTTGGGTAAAATGTATCTGCACAAACAGTGGTACATTTGCATTGAGCCTGGGGCTGTCTACAATAGCATGTATAATATCTCAGTCTGTAAAATTTCCAACTGGCAACAATTGTAGTAATAGTAAAGACGTAATTTCCCATATTTGTATACATTTTTTTCAGTAGAGAGAAAAATCCAGTAACTCCCATTCTCCACGATCTTAACATCGAATATTTTCAAATTTAAATTGAATCGAATGCAGAAACTGTTCGAAATTATTTTCTCATCCATAAATGAAAAGAGAAAGTCAGTGTATTAAAATTTTCGGATGCAATTAAATGAAAAGTAGGGGTGAATAGAGCAATGTTAAGGGCTATTGGCGTATCTTCGTTGAGCGGTACTTGAAGGATCTTCAGGGCCTCTCGATAGAGTCGAGAATTACAGGCGGCGGTTCTCGAGGGTCATATCATGATATTGGGGGAAACGGCGGTGAGGTGAGAGGTAAGAGAGGGTAAATTCTGTATCGCTGTCAAGCAACAGTGAATGTGTGTAGTAACTTGGTGAACAATGGGACGAAACAAGCGTTGCATTATCTCAGTGACTAATTGTTACAAACTACCCGTCGCAAACGTGGTTTGATCGTTGATTTTATCATCATTGTCTATTCCGGCCGCAATATTCTACAGAATATTTTTCCAATAACGACTCGACACTATACTGAATAAATAATGTTGAAAAAATGACTGTACGATATTTCCTAGGCAAATTATTATGAATGTCTACTGGCAAAAAAAAAAAAAAATAAATAAAAATTCCAGCTACACCGCAGTTAAGGGGAAAAAATGAAAATAATTAATGCAAAAAAAAACTGGAAAAAAAAACATCATCCTCACGAGAACTCGGCACTTGTTGTATAGCTGTAACTTTTAATTATACCCTATATTCTGTCCTTCTCTGTCACTGAACCCAGCGACTGCAGTTGACTTGACGATGCGATTTTTACTCATTACTTCTGCCCAGGACAGGTACATCCCCACGGGCACAGCTTCATCATGGGATTCGATCGTAAAGCGTCACCTTTAGGGTCTCATTTAACTAAACTAAACCGCACTGGTGAATACCTGAGCTGTGAGTTAAAACCTCTAGTAACTACTCGCGCATAACACTTTAATTCATTATAAATCTTTATTTCAAGATAGTTTTAAAATGTAAAATACTATTTCTGCATTTTACTTTTTTTATACTTCCATAAATTTATCATAAAAATGATTTGAAACTTAAATATGACTTACCCTTCGACTGTTGCCCTCCTTTGGATTGAGATCGGACGCCACGGTTCCAAAAATAGTTGGCTGCAACAATAAAATGAAAAGCACACAAGAATTATTAACTTTTTTCTATTATTAATATCATCATTACATTGCAGACAAACGATTAATCCTATAACACATGATGTTACGTGTACATACACGCACACATACGTCTGAGTGTGTTAATTTTAAAATCGAATACCAGCAATAATTCTCTTGACAAAGTTCGCACCACGGTGGAGTTAATAAAGCAGACAGCAGGGACAATGTTCATCGTGCGGGTAATGCACGGTAGATATTTATATGTATCTACATATATATATAAATGAATTATATGTTTGTATATTATATGGTGTGTAGACTGGGACCAAAGTTAATACACACATACGTGAACCCCAACACAAAGCGTATTATATGAGGTATTATATACGTAACGTGGAAGATTTATGCGGTGCGCGTTGGTGCCTTGATACGCCTCCCCAAAGCGTCGTCATCATTACGCTCCAGTAAAAGGGGGGCATAGTCGCGGTCATTGTGGAAACTGTCAACCGATTGTATACATGTAATCGTGAACGCGAGTGTAGACATAACTGTGAATTCTGAAAGATAGCCCAAAGGGAATAATAATTTTACATTCCCCCCTCAAAAATTTAACACCATAAATGATCGTAGATGTGTTCAAAGCTCAACAGCAACTCGCTCTATTTATTATACAATTATATCTTGTCAAAAACAATTAACTCCATTCACTAAACAGAAGATGTAGCAAAGAATCGAAAAAAATATACAGAGTCAATTAATTAAATTATTTCAGATTGAAATAAAATATTGCAAGTGCATATCGATTCAAATTTTATGTTAGAATTGTAATGCGATACGTGATATGCATTGACGGCTACTCAATATTCGAATACGTAGTGCAACATCGATTTCCTATTTGCACATAGATATGCGTTCGAATATGTACATACGTATATATTTTTCTCTTTTATTCATTGTATTGTTCCCCTATATTTTTTTATGCTAAATCATGCACGCAAGCACGAATACTCGATGAATCGTATATGGGAGTTTTGCGTTTCACCGCGAGCAAAAGGCAATAAATAACGGGACATATATAGCATATATATATATATATATATATAAATATATATATATAACGATCAAAGCGCGTCACTCTTATCCTCGCTCATTTATCAACGCGTATCAATGGGGCACATCCAACAAAATCCCTTTTTTTTTCTCTTTCAAAACTCACTCTCCGCAATTATGACACCCGATGAATCAGCAGGTTGTATTTTTTTTTATTTCCATTTTCATTCTTTTCCGGGTTTCATGGTTAACGACTTTTTTGTTTTCACCAGCCACATTTTCCATTGGGTGGATTGATATATATAGAATTGGTGAAGAGTACTCTCTTCAGCCCCCGACTAATTGTGACTCATTGGAATTTTTATTGATTGAATGGTCGCATTTTTCATTGTCCAGAAAAGATATCAAATAGAAGAATTCATGAATTTGTGAAATATCAACGTGATGAAATTGTCAATTTACTATTCTCTTCAATCACAAAAAATTTCACAATATTCATTTTACTAATTTTTAATTTGAAAAATATAAAAAAAAAAACGAAATGAAAATTGTTGTAGAATTACAATTGAAATTCAATGGTGTCTATAGTATAATTTCAATTGTTGTACGTGCGCATAGTTCATGACTTTAATTACACATATTCACATAAACAGAGAGTGATGATGCTAATGGAGGTCGAGATAAAGGGAGATAACGTGTCAAAGCATGAATAAGGTATGACATATATTAAATTTAAGAGAAATTTCGAGAGTTTTCAACTACCTTTGAGTGTGAGGATCACTTATATATAAAGTGGAAGGAGCAGTATGATCATGTTTCAAAGTTTGTTTAAAGACCATTGGTGCGATTGAGTTTCATCGTCTCTCATGTTCTCATCAATATAAGAGGGCATACCAATGTACTTGTTCATATACGAAAGTTCTGCTATGTGATATCTTAACGCGATTATTCAGGCAGTGGAATATATTTGCAATCACTGTATACGAGTATACGCCCATTTAAAGTAATTGCATATAAAATTTTTAGTACAATCAATCATATTAGTGTTGATAATAAAATGGAAGTAAATTGCATTCGTGATTGTTATATACACTTCAACGAAGATATATCATCGCATTATATATATTCGATCCATATAAAAATAATATCAATGTTTTCAATTGCACAATCAAGCAGCCACAATGCCATTTTGAACGATTGATATGCGGAGACAATCTTCAAGTCATTTATATTTTAGTTCGATGCGAGTGACGCTACTAAATCGACTCGTTGGTAAGATTTCAATGCATTCATATGATTTTTGATGATAAACTTACACTCAAAATTTGGAAAAAAAAATGTACACATCAAATCTTACATATATATATTTCTTTTCGTTTCCTCCCCGTCACTCATCGCCATATCTTCTCATCTACACACACTATGAAAATCACTCAGCAAAAATGGTTAAAGTTTTATTAGTGAACCATATTCTTCACAGTAAAATTCAATGACGTTCATCCAAAGTGTTGCCACAATGTTGCAAGAAATTGGAATAAAACTCCGTGGTACATTGTGGTTTTCCAATAATACGACGATATTCGTACGTTCAACTCTACCACAATAAAAATCACAAAACAATTTATGTTAACCGCAGATATTTTCCTTTGACAAAATAATCTCATTGTTTCAACAATATCAGTCGAAAAAGAAAACAAAAGAAAAAAAATAAAGCAAAACAAAAGAGGAAAAATAATTATTGGATTTTCGCAAATAAACTATTTTCAATCATGTGCAATGAATAAAAGTAAAATCTTATTGATGAGAAAGATGAATGGAAAAAGGTATAAACTAAGATCGCACAAAGTTCTATGTTCATAGCTGGAACAGAGTACTGCCATTGATTGAACTATAAATTGGACCCCACCACTACTTTAACCAGCCATATATGTACAGGGTTAATGTGTATGCAAGGTGTACCGCGATCAAAATGACTGGTGGACTTAGTTATTGCCTGCACATCGTAGCAGCAATCTCTCTTCATATTGGGTCGTCGCTGACTGCAGCACACTACGACAGTAGTAATTTGACTGGTGAGCCAACAATATTTATTGTTCATTCAATCATTGATAAGAATCTGAATATATATATATATATATATATAGTTATATACATCACAATAAAATAAAGATATGAAAAAAAAATAATATCTAAATAATAAACACTCGACAGTGTAACTGCGTGCGTAGGAGTGTGAGTTCTCATTTCATATATAAGTGGAACGAACGCTACTTATAATCATTGACAAGAAATGAATTCTAAGAGATCATTTCATATTAACGTGGCCCCACTAAATTTCATCTCATTTGTGCACAATTATCTTCAACACTTTCGGAACAAGTCTACACATATAAACACATTTATACATAGACTAAAAAGCGATTTCACACTTCATACAAATAACGGAAACAAAACGGTGCAAAGAATAATGAAAAATTCAGTGTATAAATGTTGAGCATCGTTGAGAATATTATTGCCAAGTGTGCGAATGAAGGCGTATGAAGTATTGACATCTATCACGACAATACACGAGTGAATATAAACAAAAACACCATGGTGTGAGAGTGGAAAAAGATAAAAGAAATCAATGGCATATGTATGAGAGGAAAAAATTATTTCTTTGTTGAATATATCAGTTAGCCAAGAGAGATTGTTAAAAGTATTTATATATTTAGGTGAACGCGAACACGATGTGAAGAGTCGCGTACGCGAATGTACTTCACGCCACAGTGGTGCTAAATTACGACGAGCGCTTTTATCTATTCAATTACCACTGCTACTGTTGTTGACAATTAAATATCGTTGAATTGCGTTGAAGTAAATGGATCGAATGATGGTGTGAAATTAAAAGGCACCACTTGACTGCCACTGTATCGTCATTTGTCGCTTCGTTTTATTTTCACCATCGTTTCATCAGACATTTACGATCCAATCGAATATATATATATATATATATATATATATATATATATATACACATTGATACAACTGCCGCGTCTTTTTCAGTACTTTGTCTGAAGCTCCACTTCTCTACTTCCCTTGGGTTTTATCTGGTTTTGTCTCCTCCCACTCCTTCCATGAGTTCCGTCGTCGCGCGCGCCAAGTCTCTTGTGTAGTGGTCGAGGTCGCGCCCCCTCGATAAGGAGACCGTTTGCACGACCACGGATGGCCCACCGGAGAGCAATTTCCGAGCCACGTTCACTTTGCCTCTTCTTACAATTGGGTACACGATCTCGGCTACGTTTCAATTACACTGCCGAGTGACCTCGACACCTCACAAGCAAATGAATCGATCAAAATGTTTTTAATATTAATATAAAGATGCTAAATATATTTTGTTTTCAATTTCATGTGCACAGATGTGACTGACTCAAGACAATTTCGACAAAATATGGAAATATCTAAGCACAGAGATAATCCTCATTGGCTGGAAAATTACAAACATAAACCATTACCACATCGTAAAGTTGCAAAGTATATTCTCATTATACTGTTATTTATAATAATGCTGGAGAATTCAGCCAAAGAAAACAAAAGAAAATAACAATGATTTTTCTGTAGACGTCCATTTTGGGAATCAAATGTAGTACCAGGCCCATGGACTAATGATCCAAGAAAAAAAGAAGTCGAGACTTGGGAAGGAATGATGCGAAAAGTAACAGGTGAACGATTGAAACAGTGGTCTGCCCGTGGCGTAAAAGGGAAATTAGATTCAGGAACAAATGACAGCGATGCAGAAAAAATCCTTCAAGATCACCAACAACAAACAGAATCTATTGAAGTTGGTACTGAGAATTCAGAAAATATTGATTCGGAACATACTCCAACAATTTTCACTGAAGACTCAGAAGATTCTGTACAAACTGAAAAGTCTACGGTAGATTTGCCAAAGAAAGATGAGGTTTTTGAAGGAACAATGTTGCCATATCGATGGGGAATGAGTAAAAATCGACCGCCAGATGATGTTCTCAAGCAAATATTGAAAAATGATATACACAAATCACATAAAAATACCAAAATATTACGAGAAAACGAAAAAAAAAGTGATGATAATGATGATGATGATGATGATGGAGTTAATGACGACGTGTCCGCAAGGATTTCACTTGATATTGAACATAATGAATCGAGCGAAAGTTCAAATTCAAAATTAAATGAAGAAGTAAAACGACTGCAAAAGAATTCACACAGGATAAAAATCAATGACACTACCACCAAACTTCCAATGCTATCATCGAAAACGATTCACCCAGACCCATTGGAAACTGCAGACTCATCAAAAAACACCTATGAGAAGAATTCACCACTTCATAGAATTGATGCAATCTATGGCACAGGAATTAGGGAAACTGAGGAGGGATCTCGAATATTTTCCCCAATTCTTGTTCTAGGACCAACAATTTATGTCGCCGACTTACCAAAGGCTATCAAGCAAAAATTTCAAATCCATCGAGCTATGAATCCACAAAATCGTATCCAATCTGCAAAAACCATTGAAGATAATAACATCCAGTCGAAAGAGCACAACCAGAATAATGACCCGGGTTTTAGCGGAACTTATGAATTTTATTGACAAAAATCATTAGTTCCAATGAATTACTTCATCATAATTGTATTAATTAAATTCAAACATCAAAAAATTGTAAATAAACTGTTCGAAATGTATTTCGTTCATGTATGTCTGTTATAATTGAATCGAAATCAATTGAAATTGACAGTGAAAATAATAGGTAGAATTCTATGATTTCTCTATAACGAATTCTGTGAGAACAAAGAGTGTGTTCACAATGACGGATACTAACGAAAAGAGAATATTGACTCTCACCACATATAATGAACGCGAGAGAAACTGCAGGCGTTCATACTCTACGATAACCCGTACTTGAATGAATAATAGTGTGGGTCAATATCTAATTACGTATTCAAAGCAACGTAATCAAGGGATTAGTTATTGACTTTTGACGAAGAATGCTGAATGCAAAGCGCATTTCAATTCTTTTCCCACCTTCTGTTTCTATCTCTTCATATCCTACATTCTTTCTATTCGCATTTAACAATGCAATATCGCGTCTGCTCCAAAATTCCATGAAACAACCTAATTCCATTACATTTGGTATGCTAGAAGAAATGAAAGATACGCGATAGAGTACATCTTAGTTATTTGACGAGTTGATGAATGTTTTTTGTATATATTTTTATGCCCTATAAAAAATGTGTAGACATTTCATGGGAATGTCTTTTTGAGTATTTAAATTCATGTACATTTCAATGTAGGAGTTCTACACTATGTGCAATGTATGAATGTGTTAACTACTGACCTGACAAATAAACTGAAAGTTCGAAATGCATCTAATTTTTGACAAACAAAATAGTATCGTGGAAATATTATGTTTGGAGTTTTGGTCAATTCGCTTTTACTCTTTTCCTAACATTTTGCGTATCAATTGAGGTAAATGCAAGTGCAGGTGTTTAATCGATACCAACGACAAAAATCGAAGACATGTCTCCTTATTTTCTTGCTCTGAACTCCACAACTTGTTATCAAGAATTGCATTCGATTCAAATAGTGCGCTCTGGTTTTATCGGAGATTTTATTGCTTTGTTCGGGGTTCAAGCATCGTCATGAGCGTCATAACTATAAAAGTATTACGCTTATCAGATAATTTCTTATTACTCTATCGTATGATTGGGTCACTTTTATGCTTGTGCAAGTGGTACTTTTGATAACATAGAATGAGGATCACAAAAAATGTACTCAGTAGTACAAAGAAATTTCTTAAATTGCCATTTCCAAAAAAATATGAATAATCTACCTGATAAAATATAAAAAATCCGAGATAACTAATTATTTCACTATAAGCAATGGCATCAACAGGATCTCTATTTTCCATTTTGTGACATATAAGTTTCGTCTGAACATTGGCAGAAGAATATATTCCATATTGAAAAATCCGAAGATCACATTTTTTTTCAGATATATAAAAAAGATAAAATATTAAAATGAATGACAGTCTAAAAGTCAGTCAAATAAGAGTTGCATGTTACATATCCAAAATCTTGACATGTGCCAAGATAGCTCATTCACGTACATAAAACATTTTTGTTCCACATTTTCATTCCTGATATATTATTCGTGATCATAAAACAATTATTTCGCTAACCAATCCAACATTATCAATAGATATCAACGATTCATTATCTTGAAGAAGAAAAAAATTCATAAAATGTTTTTCCCGTTTAAAATATCGATCTAAACGGCATCAGTGACACACACTATGTTAGTGATTGACAACTTTAACCCATAATTTTACACAGAAATAAGAAGAGAGGACTCTACAATCACAAATTGCTCTGTACGTCCAATTCACCATGATTATAGACTACGTTTGTTAGCATGTCGTTAATCTCTATCTGTAATAGAAAGTCGTTTGATTGCGAAGAACAAAAAAAAAAAACAAAAACAGTTGATGCATTTAGTGAACTTTCATTTTATTAAAAAGACCGACAACATGGGGCGGAAAGGAGATCTTGAAAATAAATACTCAGATGTTCATATTTTCTAGTACTCTTAAGATAATCTTCTTAATGGTTATACCAAACATCAAGCAGTAGAAATGAGAAGTAAAGTATCGGATTATCAATTTATTTGGACATGACATCAGTATGAAGCTACCGCATTACAGCCATGGCCTATGTTTGGTTAAACTTTTAATGGAAATACCAGTGAAAGTTTCAGAGTTGGAAAAGCATCATAGAAGTGACGGGGTCGTCGATTGAACAGGAGTTGGGCGTTACTCTAGTCACCTCAGTTATTAACTAACTTTATGTATAATAATCATGAGTGTTTGGGTAGCCAACGAAAATTTCGTCTGAATAACGAAATGAAAATTGTCAATTGGACCATATTTATCAAGAGGCAAATATAAATTGGAATTTTATTATTTGACAGCCTTTAACATGAAAGGCTATTCTCGATAGATATGAATAACAAATTTGGTATATAAAATACGAGATTATTCCGTTTACCACATACAATCTGTCACTATCATGAATTTTTCATGAAAATAGAGATCGATCCAACGCCAACTGACAACAAGAATGTCTATTCTCATCATACATCAATAATGGCGATTGTGCTCATAATGTTTATTCATCACATATATAGCTATGGATAACACATTGACAGAATAATTTTTTTTGAAGTTATGAATAAAGCGATGATTAAAATTATGGTAATAGGAATAAACGACTCATTTAGCTTATTTTTCAAAGGTATTATCGTTCGATTTCTCGTGCTCATTCATTCGTAACTTGAGAAAGTTATACTGTGATATATTATACATCAAATTTCATCAAATAAAAGATCTATTAAATACTTATGAATCACTCCTTATTTATTAATAAATAAATATTTTTCTAATGCAAGAAAATGCTCCCTAATGAATGATTTCGTGACTGTTGAGAGATATTATTAAATCTCTCTATCATTCCACAATTCTATACTCCACGAATATTATTTGTCAAATAAAATCGAATGTTCCTGGATATTATTGCAGCTACAGAATAATTGCATCTGCCAATGAGAATAATTCGTTTTATGTATAAACATTGGATGAATTTAATACAATATTTAATTTCAATGCAACAAACTGTCACTTGGCGAAGAATTACCTTTTTCCACGGGTAATGCAATTATATATTGCAATATAGCATTTCGAGGACCATTACAAAACATGGTTGGAAATGTTTGTACAAATAATCTATATATGATTGTGACAAATGTAATTTAAACTTTCGTACAAGCAATCGATAGTGTGGTTTCGCACTGAAATTGTGCTGTGTGAGAAATAAAGTGTAAGAGTTTCCGTACTTATTTCTAGTATTAAAATTTTTTTTTGTATTTTCCATTAGTCGAATGTTTGCTATGCAATCAATCGTGTTCGGTGCACTCCTCACGGTCTGCCACTACGGTAAGTTTTAATGTTATTTTCAAATCAGTATGAAAATATATACCTATTTGAAGTGAACGTCAACCCGAAATTGCAAAATTTTTCTTAGTTGAGTGTCGGAATCAGAAGTTTTCCATGAATTTGCCGCTCTCATCAATTCGAAGTTCAGTACATGCTTCAAGAAACCCCCACGCCTTTTCATCCCCAGAAATGAATGGAGATAATCTTTATGATCAAGCTATTGATGAGGCATTAAAAGTTCCAGGCCTTGATTCATATATGATGATGGATTTTACACAAAATTTGCATCGTCCCAAATCATGGCCACATGTGAGTCATTTCTAATTAATAACACAGACACACACACACACTAATATCGAATCTGATATATTCATTTGTTGTAGGGTAAGGGCGCGAATCGACTACGGGAACAAAGATTAAAGGAACATCACAAAATACGTAAATTAAGACCAAGATCTCGAACTCCGCATTTGGACAACATACTCCGATGGATTGGACATGACATACCGTCGCTAGATGAAATTGATATGAATTTTCCGATGCCAAAAACCCCTTCACTCCCACAATTCGTAGGTTCTATTCATATTCATCTGAATCAATTGCAGAAGAACACCAGGGCGACAACGCGAAAACTCAATCTCTTCTTTCAAATGATAATTGCAAGAATAGCTACATATAAATGAATGAATGAAATTCGGAACTTTCTTCATTTGTTTTCATGACAATTTAGATGAAATCATTGTTAGGAAAAAGTTATACGTGAATGCATACAGTTTTGTAAACACGAATTTAACACTGAATTTTACTTATAGAGAGTACAAAAGAACATATTTTGCAATTAACCATGCATAGAATCAATTTTCCAAGAATTCCGCCCTGGTGTTCTCCCATAATGAGATAAAAAATTACCCTCTATTAGAACCATCATTTTCAAAGGCACGAAGAAGCATCTCCCGTCACGATTACAACCCAAATCTTTCATGTCCAACTTCTCTCCAGCTTGTCGCCAGGAGAATTCAAGATCTTAAACGAAACGTTCTGGACTTGGAGGAACGCGTAAAAGACTACATTGGTATTCCATAAAAATCTGTCATTTTCCAATCTCTAATGGAATCTGATTCTTAAATAAAATCAAATCTGTGAGCTTTGATAAAGATTTGCATGCTGTCTTCACAAACTAACAGGATCATTCGACGAGTGGTGGTAACATACTGGGAAATTTTTCTATTCAGTACGAAGTCAAGTTCGATCGTAAACTGGTGCTGTTGGGTGAATTGTGTCGACAGCAGGAAAGAGTGAGTTAGTGTGCTACTGCATATACCCAATGGTGTGTTGGAGCTCAAGCGCAAAACCGTAATCTCATCTATTGGATTTCATGCCATTCGATCGTAAAGTCAAGACCCAGCAACACCCACCTTCTTTACAACTGTCCCGACATTTTTTGTTATACCTTCTCATCGCTCACTTTTTCTCTCCATCTGTCTCTAGCTGTTTACATAGATGATTTTTCATTTCGAAAGAATTTCCGCATCAAAATACCCCTGAGCATCTGTGCCTGATGCGCCATCAAAAACATTCCCTCTCTCACTTTCCCAGAAAACGTCCAATCTATGACCCATCAATCCATTGAAAACTCCACGAGAACTATGATTACAATTTTTACATTTTTCCAAACATCGTTCAACGTTTCCATGTACGAGGAATGCTGTTATTCACATCAGGTTTCAACTAAAATTTCAATTATTTCTGAGCAACGATTCGTATCCGAGACATAAATCGATAACTTGTGTCCTGTGTCAGTTAGAGAACTTAATGTTGATTTGAGTGCCCATAGACACAAAGCACAGCAGCCACAATTACAACCGCAATAAAACAAAATTCGAATCACCTTCACTTTATTCAACAATTCTAAAGACTCATTTTGCTCTCATGAAAAGTATAATGTTGAAGCACAATGTCCCAATATTATTGCCATCACATTTAATCGCCATGGGTAGATAGTAATCGTATTGAAGACGTTATATCGCAAACTACCAGATGGTGCCATTCGATATTATGTTGCTGCAAAATTTTGATTCAGAATCACTTAGTGCCATGACGGTAAAACTGGGACATCATTCACTGAATTGCGAGAAGCACCGAAAGAGGAGAAAGCGAAAACGAAGGAGATAGATATAAGCCAACTAAACTAATATTCCTACTGACTCCGTACGAATTATAGCTCTGAACTCGCAAACTCCCCTATTACAAACCAATTCTTCCATCATGCCTTCAACCCCGTACCATACCACATTATTCAACATCTCAAGTTTCATTTATACCTTTCAATCTCCAAATTAATCAAATCTACTTCTCATTTCTCCATTCATGGTAATCCGTCGGTGAAAATTTACGATATAATATATCACGATGAAATTCCTCTTACAATCGCGAATAGCATAAATTTAAATCAACTTACAAATGTCACATTATTCAACTATTCACCCCAATTCCTACATGTGCATATGATTACTAAAACAAGTTTTCAGAATAGGGAAAAAAGAGTTTTAGCCTACGAAACAAAACCACTCAAATCTAACATATACACATATTCCAAATTACACAGCATGAGCATGATAATATGAAGTAAAAAGCATTAAATACTATGGATTTGTCTGGCTGAATATTCCAACAAAAGCTTTTAGTCTGTGTATCTCTCCCAAAATGGTTTTTTGTTAAGTATTGCGGTTTGTTTCACATGATGCGCTAATTTTGTTCTCGCTTTTTGTCTACTCTTGTCTTGTTCGTGAAAATCACGTATGCTACACTAAAAACACCAGACGTCCCACTCATCTAGACGCCGGTAGTGTAACTTGACGGAAATAGATCGGTGCGCATGGGCAACATCTCACATAATCTCAAATGTATACGAGGAAATGAACGTTCTCTCTATACATAAATACCGTATCGCTGATGTTACAGAATATATGAGAAAATGTAGGGAAAATCTGAAAAATAAGCAAAACACTCACCCACAGAACGTAACCAAGTAATCCGGTAATGACAGCAATCATTATACCATAAGCAGTTGGCAACGCCTCCATATCATTTTCATGCTCCATTTTTTATTTTAACTACGGGATTCAACAAATTTTGATGTATGCTAGTGTGCTTATACGTTATCCAAACACTAATGGAGTTGCATGCGTTCTGCATGTAATTTGTCGAATGAAGTTTTGATCATGGGATTATGCATACAAGCGTGTCACCAATAGCCTTTGCCACTGTTAGTGGTAGTAGTGGTGCATCAATAGGGTGAGCGAATATACCCATGTGAGAGCAACATTTCGATTGGCAGTAGTGCAGGGTTGGATATTGAACCTATGCCCCTGATGTGCCGCACGACCAGACGAGAGTCTGGTCACTATATTTCCACCCCACTGCAATAGTAGCAACACAACCACCAGTACCAATACCACTATCAACGCTAGCAATATACTGTGAAATGTCGCTGCGTGACGCGTTGTCGGTGCAAGCTCGTCGCTATGCATGGATTATTTTGACGAAAATTTGCAATGCCGATGCAGCGACCACTGGCAAACGATTGAACAATAGGTCACAAGCTGAGGGTAACTGCATTCAATACTGTCACACTGTACCAATAAACAATGGACTACTGCACATGTCAAGATCACGATTGAGACTATGTATGGATATTGAATGTGAATCGAAGTGACTATCTAATCATATACACCGATATATAATTGCTTGAGAAATAATCAAGTCACCAATGTAACTCTGGTCAATTTAAAACCAACTTTCAATTGCTTTGACCCTTTTGAATATCATTTTTTTCGTTGGAGATTAAAACTAGATTCAATTTGTATTTATACAATTTTGGTTTCTCGATGAGTTTCAGACCGCGTACTTCCAATCTGCGGTCAATGCAGTGGGATCTCGCCGGTGAACGCGTTTTGTCCGATGCGGAACGAGCATGAGCACACATCCCGCCAATGCGCAATCGATTATAAATAGATTCATAAAGCTAGAAGGGGTGTGTATAGATTTAGGTAAGGTGCATGTGCGAACAGTACAACGTAGTTTCGTGTATACAACATGTTTCCAACAATCTTTATTACTCCTCGGTTCATTTTTCAAAACACACTCTATTTCTCCGGCTAAATGAAATCTTATTTTTCAACTCCATTGCGATTACTATGCGAGGAAAAACAGTGTTGAGGGTCCTTAAATGACTTCAATAACCCGGGGGGAGTAGAACAGATTTCCCCTGCGTTTATTGAATCACAGGTATATCGGGATGCGGAGAAAAAAAAATAAATGAATCGTGGGTCTCGGTAAACTCTGTGGATTGCGACGAAGCGCGGTAGTGACTGAAGGGGAATGTAAAAATGAAAAAAAAAAAGAGAGAGATAGAGAGAGAGAGAGGGTGAGAAGAGGAAACGACATTAGCCAACTATATAGCAATAGTTAGAAGAAAAGAAGAGCAGCGTGCATAAAATGCAATTTGGTGGGTGTCAGCTGGGTGGGCCCTGCTCGTCGTTCTTTCTCTCATCTCACTTCAACTTGCGTGGCAACGAGCGTGTAGCAAAATTTAATTGGATTCATCGATCGGTTTCCGGATTCACTATTTGCCATTTGCAGCGGGGCAAAAGAGCCTCACAGAATGATAATGGTCGTGTACACATATCTACATTGAGTACCGTAGGATTATACATTGATTATTCTCACTTAATCATGATGGTAGAATATATTTATATTGCAATGAGATGATGTTTGCACAAAAGTTTAAATAACAGGAATGAAAAATAAGAAGAAAACTTTCCAAGTTAAGTTGGGAATGATCAATGATGAAACAAGAAAAATTGGAGAAAAATAAAAATAAAATATTCATCGAAATTGGAAAATCTCGTTTACAACGTTAGCTTTCATCCATTGCCTGGTGTGCGAAGAGGAACGTGGATGAAAAATTGATGGAAACGATGGGACCAAAGCGCGCGGAGTAATGTACAAGCGAGTAAGCGCACGATGCTGGGCGATAAATTCGAGGCGGATGAGAGAGAATTTCGTGACTAGAAGGGAATGTAAAGGGGTGAGTTAAAGCGAAATGGAACGAGACATATAGGGACGTTGACGCCAAGTAGGTAACACACATAGTCTGGAAGCACAGACTGAAATTCTATATACGATAGCATCAACGAGGTGTAGGCTGATCACGTTTCTCGTGGCTGTCGCATCGCTGCCACTTTGAAATTCGCGATCTGCCACCGTGTGCACGTTACATTTGCCATGACGAGGTCATATAATACCTAGTCATGAATGTGCTGAAGCAACGACTAGAACTCTGATTCTGAAGACAAGTTGTCGTGCATTTGACATGCATCTTTTTAAATCAACTATAGAAGAAAGCCATTGATAAAAGCAAGCTCTTTTTATTCTCAACAATTCTGAGAGTTATTCTATAATTTAGTTTCGAGACTGAACTAGTAGTGCAACAGCCAATGAGTCGACACATTCGCTAACCGAGGAGGGATGAAACAGAGTAACGTCGTAACTGCTATGAAACTACTTGCAATCAGAGCAGCTGAAATTGTAGCGCTCCACAATTTCTAACATTCATTAATTGTTGCATACCCTGCGGACACAATACCGATAGCTGGCAATCATGTCTGAAATTCCTGCGTTATCTACGTCTAGTATATATCACTTCCGGTGATAATGTAGAAATTGCATAACCATCAGTACATTGATAATATTGTAGGATTCTATTTTACCCACATTAAGTAAAAATATTATGACAGAATTAGAGAGTGTAAGAACAAAAAACAGTACCAATTATTATTTGATACATGATTTGTAATTGCTGTGCTGAAAAATGTAATGACTATCTTGTTTATAGAAATAATCATTTCCAGTGTTAGAAAAATGGTCGGAAAAAAATCTGAGCAGGTGCGTGAGTCTCTGTTTGGTTTATATAATTATCCAATTCAACACAGCACAGTGGAATCGGTGTGTCATGTACATAATAGTAAAATGATGAATAATGCGCAAGGGGGCTTTTGCTTACATTTTTAAACATGTACAGCTGAAAGGTACCCACAAAGTTTTCGCTCTGTTGAGCACTCTGAGTACTGTGACATGGTAAGTCAGAAGGGTTTGACCGGGCCCTAATTACTCGCAATTAGATTAAGACGGAGGAAAGGTGAGTCAGGCGTACAATTCAGGCGGAGAAGAAATTTAATGTTTATTTTATTCAGGCGCTTACCACTGATGTAGTCGTTTGCACTCCTGGTACCTTTGTGCCAAGTCCAGCTAATCCACCCAAACAATGTTGCGCACATTCAGGATCACAATCCTCACAAATTGGGCAACCAATGGTGGCGCCACCGCGTTCTCTCAAAACATTTGTGGTGCTATTGTGTGTTGTATAACCCTGATCAGAGCTGGCATTGGAATTAGGTCTGGACTCATCCGAACTATCAAATGGCTTGACATTACGCATTCGATGTACGATACCCACTGGCTCCCAGATTTCGCTCGTCGACGATGTATAATAGTTGTTGTCCTTGGTTTCACGACTGCGCTCGTCCACGACCTTGCCGTCTCGCGCAACTGTCACCTCCTCCTTTGTCACCACGCTTGATTTTACGCTCAAAGACGTCTCCAAACGTACCGGAGCCCTTGACAATTATTTCCAAAAATATGGATACAGCCATGAGATAGCAAAAAACAATCACTAAATAATAATCAAGTAAAATGCGCGCGCCTAACCCTGCGATTATTCAAAATAATGATACCACCATTTGAACTATTACGGTGGAAAAGAAAATCAAAGTTCAATTGAAGATATTGAAAAGTTATGAAGAGAACTACATAATAGTGAGGCATAAAACACCATCAGCTTTTAAAATTTTGCTTGACAATGATTTGATTTATGAATTCAAGAAAAAAAATGCACGCGGACAAATTATCTTTTGCTACCTCAGTATGCCAGCTCTGACGAGAATTTGATTGAGAAGATCACAAGGCGGTATTTGGCCAGTGAGCATTGCTTCACGTATTGCAACTCCATCTGGACCCTCAAGTGCGATTGGCACACCGTTTATCAGCAATATTTCCTCCTCACGTACCGATGATTTCTTCTCGCAGTCGATGACCTTAACCCCAGGTCCAAGGATCGACTCAACAGTCGATTGGATCTCGTGGTCATCCATTTCTGTGGAATATCCAGTAGCAAAATGTGTGTTTATCGAATTGTTCGATCAGCCGTATCAGATCCTCGTGCGAATGCAAATCGTTGATATTTATTTCAATAAAAAAACAATATAAAAAATACTTATATCATAATGAAGAATAGCGTTTACATTATCGGCCATTGTCACGAGTAATAAAATGCCGTGAGCAACATCAGCATTTTTTTAAAAATACATGAATATCCATATCAACTTTCAGCATCTCGAATTACTTCATCGCACATCAACAATTCAATTCGAAGAATGCAGAAGTTGTAAAAGACAATTAATAAATATAAATTCCGAAAAAAAAAAATTATTTCCATGACACAATTACGAGGGGGAATTAATGTTGAATATAATGTTAGCATAAGTGCAGCGATTTTTTTCCCCCTCACAAAGTCAGCATCGTGTATAAATACGATGTGAATTGAGTAGAAGCCTAACAAAACTCCAAGGCCCATCACAAGTGGCCCCTGCTGCTGTGTATCATTTCATTATATATTTGTCGCACGCCCACGTGCTTCAAGACAACACACGTGGGCGGAAAAAGTCGATTGCTGCAAATCGATGCGTCTCAATGCAACCGATATCCAGCCGCATGATTCATTTTGAATATACAATACGACGTTATAAAACCAAACAATATCCTTTGTAATTTACATTGTCATAAAACAAATCAAAACAACAGACAAATACGAGAAATAAAATTAGGTGTTAAATTCTAACAGATAAGCTGATTGCATATACACGGTCAAAATCAACACATAAGAAGTATTAAAAAGTTTACAGTGAATTAGAAACCACCGATCTGGTGTTTAAAAAAGAAAAAACAAAACGCGTCAAACTGCTTGAAATACATTGGACCAATCTTCTTACATGCAAATCAACTTCTTCACTTATTCAAGAATGTTTTCTTTAGTCGCTATACGGCATTATTTCTGTCCCGGGTGCACTGTGCCCATAGCTTACTATTGCTTGGAAGCTTTCTATTTTTAGATGATACAAAACGCTTACGACCAATATACCATAAAAGTGGAGAAAATAGAAAAAGAATGACTACCTAAGAAAATTAGCATGAAATTTCTTTCAATTATCATATTATTATTTAATTCTTCAGTATAAATATCAATAAAGAACGAGATTAATCTGAATTAAATTCATCAATTTTATTCATTATACTAATTTTCATCACAGTGTCACGGAAGGTCATTCACAAAAATTGATATTCCCAGTAATATTAAATTTATGCATTCATAACTTGTTATATATTTCACATTCGATAGAGCTTTGAGAATTTATATATCCCGAGACTGATCCTATAGTCAAGATAACACGATCGCGTGCATCACCATCAAGTCGTTTTCGTCGCGGCGAAGCTTCGTGAGAATCTATACGTGCGCGCACCCGTTTTAAACTGTAGTAACATCACTGTGTATAAGCAGTCATTTCTTAAACAAAATATTGTATGGAGATAAGTGGATACACTGCCAGTGCCTTTCTTGTGTGAGAATTAATTGGCAAAACAGTAAGAAATTGGCAGGCAGGTAGGCAGGTGTTATTTCTGAATCAACAAACAAATAAATAATCGAAAAAATAAGTTGAAAAAAGTATTTGAATTGGATCATTGCAGATAAATTGAATCAAAGTCAAACTAGTGAGATAATTCTGTGCATATATTAATCAAATCTTTGAAGAATCCCACTTGAGATTAACAAGTTTTTTATTCTCCAATTTCTTTTTTTTTTTTTTTTCATAGTCTTGCCGAAGAAAAATGGTGCTTTGAGCAATCATCTATGATTAATTTTGTCAAGTGGACTGCTTAAACTTCTCAAGAGTTTAGCGGCATGCAATTAAAACATTCGAGCCTTTCCACGAAAGTACACACTCATCTGAGAATAATGTTAAATGAATTACAAGCATTAAATGCACATCATTCAACTTCATATTTGTTTCATACACGCAGTGAATAATAAAAAACAGAAACAGTGTAATTCACATAGAAGAATATCACAGAGATGTGGAGGAAGAATCAAAGAAAAATCATAGCCATTTCCAAGTTGCAAAATATAAAACCCTTTCATTCACCATCACATCCATATTTATCATATCACATGACCATTCATATAGATTAGTTTCTCTTTCATTGACATTTACTCCACATGTGTGCATGAACTGTTGATAAAAACTCTATTTCGTTTACTCTTCAGAGTTATTGCAGGTATTTTACCTCTCAACAATCCACTAAAATTCAGGCACGTTCACATTCCTCGCAAAAACGTCCCAATATTTTTCCCATCAATTTAATCGTTCCACCAATACACACCTACAATGTCGATGGGTCATAATTTCCTATCATTTATTGCAGTATTCATTTTTTCCCAGAATACTGCCTAAACGATAACACAAAAAAAAAAGGGAAAACGTGTAGCCAATGCTGATGCATTTTATCAATTCCGTTTTCTTCTTTTCTCCCATTAGACTATAAAATTTTTTTTTTCCTCTCCAATAAAGATTATCGATCGACCGCAATCAGAATGAATTGCTCGCGTTGAGTGATTGAAAAGTATTCCATTTATCACAGATGCAATTGATCATCAGCCGAGGGAATATTTTATTTTATCTCCTCAAACAATTCAAATAGAAGAATTGCAGAAAAAAATTCAAGAATTTTATTAAATTGACTTCGATATTCTATCGAGTAGAAGCGGAAGCGCAAAGTGCTGATTATGAGCAGAAAGTATTCAAGTATTTACCAATGAACAATCTCCTAACAAAAGTATAGATAGACCACTGAATTTGGAACAGTCAACTTGAAGATCTCTCTCGACTATCATGAACGCCTCAACTCAACTCTTCCTTCATATTTTTTTATTCAAAACTATTCATCAAGAAAATATCGATGCAATCTTCATTGTCTATCAAATCAATACAACCTGACAAACACCAATCGACAGGCCATGGGCACCACTAATATATTCTCATATATTCCTGCAGCTCCTACATATACAAGTTAATATAAAGTCACTGGGTTACAAGAACTGATTCATACAGCCTACTTCATACAATATTCTCTATGATGATTATATGCATTGATACAAAAGTAAAATGCAACCAAGTCAAGTGTATAAAAGTGGCCTACATGCCATGTACACAATATAAGAGGAGAGATGCAATGTACAAAGCGAATATACCTATGTGTACATATTTGTGCTCGCAAGATGGAACATAGATGAAAGGGTTGTGTGCTCACAAGTATACTTGGTTGCACCACAGCATTTTCTTGCAAAAGGGAGAAGAAGACCAAGAGCGTGTAGTCTAAGTATTGATAGGTATAAAATGGTTCAATGACCTTATTGCTTCTAGTGAAGTCTAGATAAAATGTACAGTGCCATTCACACAGATGCCTCTACATAGATTATTGATTTTTTCATTTTCACACTGTATCACTACATTATTTTTCATTATATCTATTCACTTCACATGACGGTAACGAAGAAAAAAAAAAGTATATAGAAAAAAACGTTACGTACATGTTGATAAAATTGAATAAATAATTTATTGCCAATATAAATATATCTATAAGTATAATATTGTAATGGTGTAACAAAATAAAAATAAAAATAAAGAATGAATAATGAATAAAAGATGAAATATATATAAATGGTGATGGCGATAAATCGTATCATAGAGTTTCAATATTTTAGTATGAAAATATACATTTTCCAGTGTGCGAAAATAATAACATCGGTTGGTTGAGTGTCTATAGTTATACACGATATATATGTATTTATTTTTCATGCCACCGCATAATGTGCATTTTCATATGTGTACGTGTCATGCCTCTAATTTTTCAACCCCCATCGACCCCATTGAACAGATGCTTTTAAGTTTAACCACCCGTGCACCGCAACGTCGTCATATTTTCCCCACATCATATTGAATATGTAATATATAATGCAGGAATGTATATGTTGAATGATCTCAATTCTTCTCTCTTTCTCCACATATTTAGTCAGTCAAATTTTGTCTCTACTTCCCTCTAATTTCTAATACCTTCATCCTCCGAATTAGCTCTGATGACAAACGAGAATCGATTGAATGAATTAAATTTAATTAAAATAAAAATTCACAGTTGTACAAGAAATAGTTTCTCTTTAACTGAAACCTTTCACGCATATTATAATAATTTAAAACTATAAACAAATCAAACATTCTCATTCACAATTTCTGTTGTATATTTCTTTAATGAATAAATCTATGCCACCCACAATGGAATCAATGGTCAAATCACGGACAGAACTGGCCAAGTTAAATCAACTATATGTTTAGATGTATGTGGTCGATTACAGATTCGAAAGTATCTCTTTCCTATATATCCCCTAACTTTCACCTCACCATTGATTTCCTGCCGTGGTCTTCGAAGAACGAACAAATTAAATTGACTGTATAAATACATATCTAATAAATCTCAAAATCAATTGGTACATTAAAGTAAACAAATATATTTGTATTTACAAAATAACTAAGAATTGTTATTGTTCAAATGCAAGTATGGAGGTAGACAGACGCGCCTGCGCAAAATCAATATCGAGGCTGATCCCACAAACCGGAAACGGGCCCGGCTTCACAATCCATGAACAAATTGCATCGATAAAAATTGCACTATGCATAAAATGACGTTTGAGAGTCAATAAAAAAAAAATACATATACAGAGATAAATATTCGAAAATCTTCTGAAAGCCCGTTAATAGTAGTTTCATTTCATAGTAAAAAAAACCACCACTATTTCCTGAGAAAAAAGCCTTTTCATAGTCAGTTCAACTAGAGATTGTTCATGCTGAAAACTCATATACTTCTATTATTCTTTCTAGCCGACTGAACTTCATATCAAACGAGAAAAACTATTCCACTATCTCAGTGTTAACTCTACTTAACATCACCAACATATTCTGTAAACCGAGAACACGTAGCAGAAAAAAAATTTAATTCAACATTTCATATCTACATTCAACTGCTGTTTTTTGACTACTTATTCATTCCAACTTTTCATAATCTGTTTCTTTATTTTCAATTCCGACATTTAAGTATTATCCTGTAAAATAAAACTCCGGATTCTTCCACGACTATTGAAATGACAAAGAAATAGAAGGAGAGAAAGGAAAAAATTCAGTGTAATAATCAAAGAAAGAAAAAAATTATAGGGAATAATAAAAGGCTTCAAGTGCTGAAGTACAAAGTGTAGTTTAAGGACATATAATAACGCAGCGCGTTACGCTGAGATTAACTAATAAAATTTTAACGATGCATACACACTGGTGAGAATACAAACTCAGGACGATGACCAATGTGTTTCAAACTATAAAAAAAAACTCTACACAAAACTCTCAAAAATTCTTAAAAGTCAAGAATGTCATCGTTAGAAAATGCTAATTTACATTTCTTATATGATCCAAAAACATAAAGAAAAAAATATCCCGTACTCATATTATTTATATAAAAACATAGAATTTGTCTGGGAAAATAAAGAATCCTGCTGCGCGTGTCGCACGTGATTCAACAGCTATTCTCTATATTATTGCATTTATTTACGGTTACGTGAGTGTATTTATCATCGAGAACCAGAGAAAATCATACACGAACTACTAAATTAACATTCACTATCCACATGTAAACTGCAACAGCATTGAAACATGAAGTGACTCACGTTGATGTGTATTATCATATACAATCCGTTAATTCAGATTTTGTTTAAATATTATATCTACATTATATGAAATCCGCATAAAAATACAAATTACCCCGTCATTATTAAATGGAAATTTAATACGCATTTCAACGAAATAATTCACATAAAGCCCTTCAATCGTTTATAAATATCAACACACTAATGAATCCAGATAATTAATGCAACATTTGCTAAATTAATTTTCCGTTAATTCATCAATAGCAAAGTATTAAAGCAAAAATAGTTGCTCTAATTTATCAACGCTATGCTAAGCACTCATATTAATGAATCCACTACCTAATCAGCTTTGCTCAATATTCAATTTCCCTATTTTATTTCACCATAAAACAACCAAAACTACAGAATTAAATTGATAAAAAAAGAAAACCAAAGTGCCCATATCCAAGAGCACATCTTTAATTCAATTACGCTTGTGAAAATTGTCAGTAACTCAATTTATCGTTTCCAATTGGAATTAGGTCGAATAATATTACATCAAGAATTGAAATTCATTCCCAATTATCCGTCTTAAAGTAGAACAACCTTAATTACATTATTTCCCCAAGAGAAATTGAAATAAGAAAAAATTATTGAGAAATCAAGAAAAATCAATAGAAACGATTCGCATAAATTTCCATTTATTCATTCTCATATCGCAATAAAAATCACGATACAACGTGAATTATGATGCTTTTATAGAGACGTTAAAGTTACACGTGCGGTCAAGAGAGGCGTGGGAAAGTCAAACCGCGAATCAACTCTATATACACGACTCAGTCAGCGAGCAACTACTACTTCTCCTTGGGCTTCTCAAGTATTAAACCAAACGCGGACAACAGTCGTCCGCCGTTGCCGTCTTCAAGATACATCTCAGTATACACACGACAAGTATACAATACACATTTACCATCATCTAGTTTTCCCAAACATGGTGAGAGACGTTTGTACTACCACCACTTCACAATAATCTCGTGTCTAAATATACTCAACTCTAACGGTGAATGCATACAACTTTTGTCTATCAAACAATCACATCATCATCACCATCATCAAATATATCACAACCTAAACAAATATTTCACTTAAATTCGTCATCAATTAAATTGTATCTTAATCTCCATGAAAAAATCACCAATCAACTCAGTTAATATCTAACAAACGCTTCTGTAACGGAAGAAAAATAAGCATCTAAGTCTCACTTCGCAATGTGGGCGATCTCGCGATCACGTCTCGCAGTCTCTCCTTTTCTTTAATTCATCCTTTCTTCCTTTCTCAACTTCAATCCTCAACTGCAAGTTGGCCTACTTCCACCACAGCATTATTATGTCCGTCAATGTTACTTTTGTATAATGAAAAACTGTGGTCACATCTCAGTGCTATACAAACACAACCATCGATCAACATCGCAATTAACCGCGAAAACAAAACGAAAAAAAATAAACCAAATCTTTTATTATCTATACATCAATATTCTACTCTAATGTTAATTATTACTATTTCCTTTGAGACTATGCGTTCCTTGTCGCGACAATATTTCCATCAAACTTATAATCAAGAAACAAAAGAAAAGAAAAAATTCAATGTGCAAAATCAATAACTATGACAATTGACGTTCATTGTAATTGTACCGATGTACATGTATATGTGATGACAATACGATAAATGATCAAATAAACGGTAGAAAACGCGCGAGTCGCGACACGCCGACGAGCGGTGGCGCGTTTGTCGCATCGCCAATAGGCATCAATGTCTAGACACACGTGAGTTGTATATGAAAGAAGTAAAAAAGAAAGAAGAAAAGAGAAAATAAAAGAAGAGACATGCTACTTTTTATTACTGTGATATATTACTAGCATACATATATATACATACACATACAATATATATATATGTGCACATATATTCTCTTTCATACGATGGAAAAGAAACGAATGAAATGCAATAGTGAATTGAAGTCCAGTGTGTGCGTTGGCAAGAATAAGGTCGTGAAATGACGAAAGCGGAAGAGAATAAGAAGGGCAAAGTATGTCTTTATATAATGTGTATATAGAAGAGAGCAAAAAGATGAAGAGCGCCCGAAAAAAAAATAATAAAGAAATACAGTGGGAGGGAAAGAGGAGAAACTAATTCCGCACGCACAAAAGATCCAGTGAAATCTCTTTTCACCGGAAAAAATGAACAAAGCGATAACGCAAGCGCGTATGTATATATATGGTTGGGTCTTTGAAAAATTTTTCTTCAGCAACGTCCAGCACTCTACGAGATGACACTATGCTATCTATTAATGTGTGTTTATTATGCAGTGAATGTATTCATCTCAAAGACATAAAATATAAAAAAACGTGAATACATCATTAATGTCTTATTAAATTTGTTTCTTCATTTTTCAAGGCAAACAATTAAGGTTGAATTTTGAAAATAAATCGTATGTACTTTGTATACACTCGTGAAAACAACTTCGTTCAAAAATCATATCCAACAACACAACGAAGATACATCACTGTAAATGATTTGAGAATGAGGTGGAAGGGACTCAAGGAGAAATGAAGACATTGACTGAGTACTACAATGTCAGGGCCTACACTTTCCCACGATTCCATTTCTACTGATTTGTTTCGCAATACCATTCAACTTGATTGAACCATACTCAAACTCAGTTGTAAAAAAAAATCCACCACAAATTGTTATTTGTTTTCGAAGTGAAAGAAAATTTTACGTTAAAAATAAATCAATCATATTGACTCGATTCTCTAACAATTCCCCTGAAATTTTCTCTAAAACTCACACTGACATTTCTACTCTTTAAAAAAAAAATAATCCACCACATTATCTCTAATATTAATTCTCTGTTCAATTAGACCAATTAATAAATTCATAATTCATGAATGAACACAATGAATGTGAAGAAAAATTGCTTCGTTACTCTACAACATCAAATACAATTTAATATATTAGCAAGAACTAATAATATGGCAACTAAAATAAAAAAAAAAATAATACATTTACCATATTCAGATTGAGTCGACTATAAAAACGCAATTCAAGAGAGATAAAGTATATCCACTAGGTGCGTCATTGTTGAGGTTTCACGTTGCGTGAGTGCGTCTAAAAATAAATACCCATTGAATAATACATGAGAATATACAGATACACATTCGCTGATATAATTTTCATTATCCACCTTCGCTCCATTGTCAATACACCAAGCAATTTGCAATTGTAAATTTATCCTAATTGCCAAACGATAAATTTTGCACAAGCTCGTAAACAATAATTGATTAAACTGCCCAGAGACAATAATATACAAGCTCATATGTGTGCGTATGTTCATCTACATGCATCCATATGATCAATAAAATCGATTGGCTTCAGATAGATTGTGTGAGATATTCCAAATTGCCCTGACTATTGATGATTGTCGTATGGTACGCAATACTATTCACAAGCTGAGCTTTATGACTAGCAAACAATCTAAGTCCATATACATGAATGTACACACAACATATGCAAACGTACTGCGGTCAGCTTCCGATTGAATACACCTGACGATAACTCTACCTTTCTGTCTCCCTCTCAATATCTCTCTCTGTCCATCGACCCTTAGATGGCATAGCGATTTATATATCATCATTTTCAATTTGAAATTATGACTAAATACTTGTTTGCAATTAATCCTCAAATATAAATGTCATTCTTGACATTTTTATAGTCTATTCATTTTTGATTGAATACAAGCTTAAAAGATTAAAAACAAATACAGATTTACAAATATAAAATCCTGAACTGTGACTGCACCTACAATACATTGAATTGGATCATCATTTGCTGAATCAATGAGACAGAATATTCATAAATAGCTATCTATGCAGATAAATAAAAAGACATAAATTTGAATACTATCGAAATGATTGAATTGACGAGTATAGGGGGTGTCATATTGTGTAGCCATCTGCATGCACGAATGAAACATATTGCAAAATCATTTTGTATTTATGCATACATTGGCTTGTTTCTCTCTACACTTCCACTTCGATTTCATACATTTCCCCAAAGATAAGCTGTAAATATATTCACAATCAGATAATCACGAAGCGTTAATTGGCTCGTTAATAACCAATGTTGTGAATGTACTAATGCCTACTGTATTTCGAATTACTGAATTTCCATCTATATATTTCTGTATTTGTATTTAAATGTTATCATTTGTTAATTGGCACCATTTAAATTCCACCGGTTTACTTTTATATATAATTGATGACCTATTACAATCAAAATATTCTGCAACAATATACACAATCTGAATATTTGTCTTTCTACTTGCGCAATTTATGCTGATTGACATTTTGACTATGCATACACAAATAACATATACATTTACATTTTGTTAATTGCTTTAAAAATTTTTACCATGACAATATTTTTCTTTCTCTGTATGATCCATTAATGTGCGAGATTGCGATAGAGACGAGAGGAGAAAATTTTTTTTTTCAGCTCATGTCATATCGTAAACGAAGAGAAACGAAAAAAGTGACGAAATAAAATACACGACATTCTTAAGAAGAGATGACAAGCGTGAAGATTTTAATATTTAGTGATCTTATTAATAAAAGAAAAAATCACACCGAACAAATAACTCTAATGAAATGAAGAAAAAAAAAGAAAGAAATGCCACGTTAATTATCAGGTATATACGTGGATAAAAAAATTCACGAATAAGTTCACACTTAAATATATATTCATATTAATTATCGTCTTTTCTCAGTTGTTACGTTTCAAAATAATATTTCAAATTTAATTATAGGACCTCTTGCAAATAACAAACGACTGAAACAATCATATTCCCCAACACATCATGAGTATACACTGGGAAAAATAAATCCTCTGCCACAAAGTGCCTGAAGCACACGCTGAGGGACAACGTATTTTATTTTTTTCTCTTTCTCTCCTTCTCACTTACTCCACTAGCAAAAAACAGCTGTATAGACTACAACAAAATATTCCGCGTCGTTTATATACGTTGAAGCAGCACGCGGCCTTCCATCATTGCGCGTCACTTCCGCAGATACGTCCGCCCTCAGTAAAGGCTTCGTATATAATTCATGAATACGCCCTGTCTCCCCGTTGACATACTATCAACTTGAAGAAAAATATTCTGATACTGATCATTATCATCATACAAATATAAAACATGAATATTCCAAGATGAAACATTATGAACATACGTTGAATATATAAATCAAAAAAATAAATTTCATTTCTGCTGTTCTATATAAGACGAATTCGTTGGTGACATAAGTGCAATCACGTCGATTCAACTAATTTACTTCACATTACGGGCAGCCACGCGTTCTCATTACACTCGGCCTTCGCACCGCAACACTTGTCCGACTCAATCGAGTTAATTGCAATGGTACTCGTATTCAAGATCATATAAATAAAACCAAAAGAAAATGAATCATTTCTATTTTCAAATTCACAACAACATGAAAATGTTCTCTTATCATGACAAATATAATTCTCCAAAAACATAAATCTACTTTTCAATATTAAAAATCACATTTCAATATATTCTAAATCACAAACCAAAAAATATTCATTCAATCAATGATGAATTGAACTAAAATAAAATCTCTCATATACAACATTAATTTCCCCACATAGAATAAATTTGCCCACAGAGGTGATAGAATGAAATATGTTTCCGGTCTTATTCTATATACAAAGTAAAAACAAAAATATATAAACGTAGGAATAAAACCAGTCTAATTACATTCCAGTTATATTTGTGAGTAGCAGCAAACTGCAGCATTACTTTGTGTAGTGCGATCTGTCAGAATACGAATGAATTATGTAGATCTCTTGGCCTGGATATTTATACCAGAGATGAACAGAAGAGCGAAGAGAAAGGTAAAAAGCACACTTAAAACCAGCCATTCGGTTGTTTTTCCCCCCCTTCACAATAGCAGCAAAAATCACTTCACCCAATCGCCACCCACAGGGTTGGTGATTTCAATCACAGCCTTGACATTTCGAATTGAATTGAGAGAAATGATCACAAGCACCTGCTCCTGTTGCTATAGTTATCCTCAATTATGTGCTACAATGTCAGTGTACACGCGTGCACATATATATATATATATATATATACACACATAGAATAGGTATTGATCGAAGTGAATTCGATGGGATTATTCCGACAACGAATAGCCTACACGTATAATTCAAACCGATTATTATATTATCCACGGTTCATTGTACTTGATGAAGGTTTAGCCCTTGAGATAATTTATAACTTATATTCCTGACTCATCGTAAACTCAATGGTATTCAAGTAAATTATATGACTAAATGAAAGGGTTGTTTTACACATGTACTTATCAATTATCACGTCTGCTAATTATCAAGTTTCACCTTTCATCAATGAAAAACGTTATAATTTTCACCTTTGAATATTAGTTTCATTGCTCTTCGTCGACATGATTTAATACCAGTCGGATAAAATATAGAGCTTGTTAATTATACCGTTCTCCAATGATGCACACATAATCTTATTAATTACAAGATGAAATAAATGATAGACGACTGATCCAATTAGTAACGACAAGAAAAAATTTGTTGAATATCCCATCACATAACTCTCAGATTAACTAGCTCTATAGCAAGGTTTTTCACATCAATATTTTCATTTCACAAATTGAACACACAATGTGAGATAACGAAAAATTATTGGCTAAATTTTCCCTCCCTAATTCAAATCACAATTACCAAGAGAAATAATAATATACAAAAAAAAAACTGCTCTCGACAGACCATTTAATTGTTATCGTTTGCCCTCAGCCACATCCACTCTTTCAAGCAATTCAACATACTACGAAAACATCCCCTCATATTCATTTGTGAGTGACTCACTCGTCATCTAAACTCATAGTGAAGTGTGCACGCAAATAAAACGATGAATCTTTTGCGGTTATATTTCACTATGTGCGAGAAAGAAATATAAGAGAAAGAACCAAGTAGAGAACCTTCAGACGCACCCTCATCTCTACTCGAACACTATATAAAAGGGTCTGCTGAAGAACAAGAGCATCAGAGAGTATCCACAGTCAGTTGGAAAATGTATATACAAAATCTTCCCCTACGGACAAAGTCCTACAGTCAATAAGATTCAATGTGAAAGCTCTGTCTTTATATTCTCTTTTTTTTTTCCTTTTTTCTTTTTTCTTCTTTCACTCTCACTCTCATTTCGATACGGTCGCTGCCATTTTCATTATATAGCTCCGTAAGAGGGAACGTTGAGTAATAATAGAGTGTAAAAACGGAAGTGACGAAGGGTGGAAAAGTTTTGACAAAGAGTCTTATACTGTTATAATGGAACCACTCGTCTGAAATATTGCATGGGGTCAATGGTGTCACGAATTTCCAGATTGTCGGTTAGTTTTTTTTATATCCACCTAGACATTTATATGAATGTTTTATATCAAGTATAAGTAGGCATAAATACATATCCACAAATACATTTCATCAATCTGAATGAGAAAAATGATGAGGAATAAGAGAAAATAAAGTAAGAGATAAATGTTTGGTGGAAACGTATGCCAACTTTATAATCCTGCACTCACAAAGCGCTCAACAAGTTGGCGCACGTACAGAAAATTTTACTTTCAAATCCATTACTCGGATGGATTAAGAAAAAAAAAAAAAACACCAAAATGATTCAGTTGATTTTTACAATTCAAAAAGAAAGAAATAAAAGACTATTAGAATTGTGTATTAGCGACAGAATCAATATAATCTGTTTCCTCATTTATGTTTACAACATTGTTTGAGCTCAAAAACAAACTTCCATAATTCAATATAAAAAGGTTTATATGAGTGTGAAAGAAAAATGTAAGAGTGAAAATGAGAGATTGATTGCCTATATTGCAACTACGCGTATATTGAACGAAAAGAAATGAACCTGCTCCTCGTTGAAAATTCAATTTCCGTGGTTTCGCTCCACTCATAGTATTAGATGCGGTTTACTTTTCCACCCTCCTCCCTTCCGCCCATTCTCATCTGCTCTCCTCTCTCTATAGATATATTTCCTTGCACCAGATCCGTTTCACAGGATTTTCCACGTCTCTTGCTATGTTCACCGCACATTAAAATTAAATTCTATACAATCTCGTTCCATTTCACTTCCAACAACATTTGTAAACGAAAAAATATCACTCTACGTGCACAAAATAAATTATCAAAACTGTATGCAACACTTTTTTTCAAATCATAATTGTTCAACCGGAAAATAACATATTATTTCTATTGCTCCTTCCATATATTCACATAGAAAATAAAAATATATATATATATAAACAAACGAGGTAGAATGATAAAAAATAAAGACAGGAAATAAAACAGAAAATTGTAATTGTACTAGCAGAGATTTAAACTGAATTTACATCTGAATACTTTCCGCATTCATACGAAATAATTCCCCAATGACCTGAAGAATCGCTCAAACATATAACAGCACACATTCACACACATATACAACACATAATATACATATCTTCCTACACAAATAACCTACAGACGTTCGTTCAAGTTTCAAATTACTGCATTTTGTTACGCTCAATTATTTTTCAATGGCGCTAATTGTAATTCACTGCAGTTTTATATAGAAACAATGGCTCTACTCGTGCTCCCATCATCGAGTAAGAAGAAACAAAATGAAAAAACAAAAGAATACACAATGACAGAAAAAAAAAAAAAAAAAAAAAAAAAAAAAAAAAAAGGGAGGTAAAGTCCTATTATATCACACAAATGCAATGTCATTTTCTCTCAAGCGAAAAATATGTAGTGGCACAAAGTCTAAAGTCACAAGTTCTTTTCCACACATGTATTACTTAGTTTCACCACAACCGTCACGAAATAGAGAAGAGAAGTAAGCGGAAAGGCAAAAAAAGAAAAGGGAGAAAAAAAAAATAAAAGGAAATAAATAAGAGTGAAAAGAATGAGTTGAGAGAGTTTAGATGAGAACGAGAAAAAAAGAAATAGAAATGAGAAGAGGTGCTAGGTCAGGGTTCAATCGTTGAGCAGTCGCAGCTCACAACGTTTAAATTACAGAAAAAATGTGCATGTGCACAGCTTCGTACGAGAATAAAACGAGTAGTTTGCTAATGCACAACCAAGTACTTTTACATATATATAAATATCAAAATATCTCTCTCAAACTATGTCCACTAAAGACTAGACCAATGAGATAAATTTTAATATCTATAAATAAGTAGAAAAAATAAAAGGACAACAAAGTATTACAATCATAAAATGAGAGATCTATATGAATAAAATTGAATTAATCGTCAATTTCCATCATACGCAATCAATTATTCTTCGATATGAGCAACAAAAAAAAAATCACGATTATTTAGTCATCCCATGTAAATATCTCTCAGCAATAAATTCCGCATCACTCCATAAATATATCAAATTTAAAAAAGCAAAAAATCAATAAATAAATGAATAAATTTAACCATAAATAGAAGGAAAAAATAAAATACCAAAAATGAACAAAATTCGTATGTATATATATACAATTTTTGCCACGTGTTTGTGTGCCGCAGGCTGCATTCTCGTTAACACTTTCAGGGCTCTTTCTCACAGCCGCAAATTCCAGAACAGAGGCACATAGACTGCGTGCCATGAATTACTTAGCCTCGTCTATTCTCGTGATAAATTGTCTCTAACATAATTTTCTCTCATTTTAACACACGCTAAACAGCTCATACCTCATCTTCTCTATTCACTCAAATACATACACTAATCGTTTCAATAGATGTATATGTGGTTCATAAATACATAAACGTGTAACTATACACATGGTAGAATGTAAAAAAAAAAATAGGGCAAACACATGTGGTATCTATAATTTTACAGACTGTGGGCGCGTGCGTCAATTTTTTTTATTTTTTTGTTCCCTCCACTGGTAATTTTTTCCTTCCAATTCTTTTTCTTTCTTTTTTTTTTTTTTGCTTTATCTTTAAATATCATCTTGAAACCAATCGCTCCCTGACGAGTTATGTGACCATCTTTGTCTGACGTTTGGCGTCTACCTAATGCCTGATCAGCTGCAGTGTGTCGTTATTAGTCATTGAATATTGCATCAAAGACAACACGCAAACGCCAATCATTATGTACACAGTGTATTATCAACATTTATACACTATAACACATATATTCGCAAAATATTATTCATGTTTATTTATATGAAAAAAAAAAAAAAAGAAATACATCCATGAATATTATGCACAAAGAAGCGACGACAGGTCAATGACAATGTGCAATAATTATCATTGTCACAAACACGATAATAAACATGAGAAAACCTGTGTCAAACACATTTATGAGTTCATGGATATTCATTTGTTCATACAATTGCACTTGCCAATTGCACAGTTGAATTGTGTTAATTTATATTTCAATATGTAAAATGCAATTGTACTGCATATTTTTAATTAGTGGTCACTGTATGGTTGATGTAAAACCATAAAATAAAACTGTCAAAATGAAATATAAATGAGAATTCATTTGTTCTTTCATACAAATAACGGAAAATGAATTTTAAATAATGTCCATCGGTTGCTGTGAATTTCATCACGTAAAATGTGTTGTTGCAATCGCAATTAACTTGCAACCCTTAATAATTTTCGCAATTACTTTACCGCACAATTTTTATTTCCCTAATAAAAATTCTCTTCTCTCAAAAAACTAACGCTATCGAGGAGTCATTATAAACACAAAACTTATTCACCTTCGTGTGCTCATCCATAAAAAAATTCATAATTAAAATCCCTTAACCCAGTTTTTCCCTCCATCTACAAACAGAATAATTCTAAAAAAAAAAAGGTTTCTCCATAAATAAAAAAAAATATAATAGCAAAGTTTTTCTTCGCAGAAATTTCATGAAAATGTAAGAGAAAATAAAAACAAAAGAAATACAAACAAAATAAGTAACATAATAAATATAAATACATAATAAATGAAAAAGAAAAAAATAAAAATGAAAAATGGGAAAAAAAAAATGTAGACTTAGAAAATTATTTATCGAATATAAATTCTCATATTGCTGTAGGCATGTGTAAGTATAGCGCACGGCTGTGCATGAATAAAATTCCGCCACATTCAACCTCATATATGTATATATGTATACATACTCCAAGGCTATATATAAGGCAGAGTTGTTTTTCATATGTATATATATGTACGATAGTTTAGAACGAGACGATTTCACGGTTCTTTGGATGGAAAAATTTCAGAGCCAGAGATGATGAAGGGGCTGTAATATACATATATATATACAAACATATTCGTCAAGGGAGAAAAAATAAGGGTGAAAGACAGAGGGAGGATGTAGGCAGATAGATAGAAATAGTAGTGAATACACACAGTCACAAGATCGATGTGCAACCAGGAATGAATTCATTTTTCTTTTTATCTCCTTCTTTTCCTCATTTTTCCCTGCCTCTATTTTTCCTCCAAATTTATTCTATATATTTCTCGTCATTTTTCATTCCTGAATGCTCCAACGATTGTAACTGTATTCTGAATAAACGCAAATGCCACTCGCAAAATTCTCATATAATTGTACATATATGCATATCAAACGCAGGTATAAATATCATAGTGGAATTTCCTACAACTATATTTATACGTTTATTAAATAAATATACCTATATAGGCAGTAACTTGAAAGTATTCTCAGAATTGACATCAATATATATATATATATATATATATAACTATTCAAGTGTAAATGAATATATACATATGGTTAAGTGCATGAATTCTGCCTAGAAATAACAACGGAAGTAGTTTTACCACCACGCATTTGATACTAAAAATTGTAGCACACATGGATAATAACATCAAAATGTTCATTGCAACTAAGTTTATAACCGTGAAGAGAGCCTACATATAGGTAAGTACACTGTATATATCTAGCCTGTACATTACTCTCAAGATGTAGGTGACATGTGCATCATATAAGAATATGTTTATATTAATTGCAGTTAGCTTTAATGTAGCATTTAAAATAGATGTTTACTAGAATGGAATAAATATATTTAATAATATTTCATAAAGTAGACGCGTTAAAATAATATCCTCGAATAAAAAATATATATAAACTGCATCGAAAAATACTATAATTAATTTATATTTCCATTTTTTCCTTCTTCAAAATTCCATTTAAATATATAAACATGTAAACAATAATAAAGTAAATGCATTCAGTCACTAACAATAGTACGTAAATTTTCTATAAAAAATGTACTATTTAATTAGTGATAGTAATAAAGATTATTTATGCAAGAGTTATTTTATAATTTTTCGCTTGGCTGATTTAGAAAAGCTGATGAACGCAACCCCTCATTGCTCTTTCCCTCCATTTTTACAATGTCTGAGCATTATATGTAGAGATAAATATTTATACCAGTGCTCACATAAGGGAAAAAGAATAAAATAGAACCGAACGTATTGGCTGATCGACCATACGATTGGGTGGTTACGTTCTCAATCTACAATAGTCATCTCACAAAGAGAAGTTTATTTATGTCAATCATTTGCAGTGAATTAGACACTGTGGAATAAACGCGGAAATGATTGGATTTTTTTTTTTTGAGAAAATGGAGAAACCTGCGGATATATTTGTGAAGGACTATTCATCAAGAGTTTCAGATACTGTTTGACGTATACATACACATTTGCGGATGGTCATTGACATGACTTGGAATCGTTTTCGTACAACGAAAATCCAATATCCAATCTCCTGACGTTCAAAGTAACCACATACTACCACATGACGATGCACATAACACAATCATATACATTTTGACAAACAGGAAATTGAAGTGCACAAAGGATTATTGAGTTTCACATATCGTTATGAACAATTGAGTCTACGTATAGACATGAAAGTAAATTTTCAGGCGTAGAAACATCCTCAATAAATTTCATGAACAATAATTAATGATTTCCAACTATCCACCAGAAGATAATTCATAAAGAATTGTTTATAAATTAAATCTCCACCAAAAATTCGATTTGTTTATTACCGATTTTATTAAACCTGAAATTTTTCGATGACAATTGAATAATTTCTAAACTATCCACATAACATCACCATCACAATTTCTCCTCAACTACTGAACACAAATTGTATAATTCGCGAAAAATGATCTTCATAATGTGTAAAAATCGAAATGATGAAGAAAATAATGAAATTTATTGAGGTTATATATGGATACAATGTACCAAGAAAATCCTCAGTCATTCTCGTTGTCAACAACAATGTAGACCACAAGTTGAGACGAAGTGCGAGGAAGTTGGGAGGATTATACTAGAGGATGAGACGGTGGTTGAAGGAGATTGGTGGAGTATAAAATGCGCACGAGATTGCGCGGGTCGTGGTGGAGTGGCGGGAATTGCCAGACTCAAATCTCTCTCTTCTCTCACTCCTTTCTATATATCCACTAGTGCACGGTATCGATCTCTCGACGACGAAGCTTTGGCCCTCCGGATATACACACATACATACACATATAACCCTCTTTGTTCACATCTACCTTCCGCACCACCAACACATTGGGGAGATTCGGCGCGATGGCTCACGCGCACTTCGATCAACATTTTCCTGATTTTCCACAGTGACTAGAAAATACATCACTCTCACCCTCATTCATTTTTGGAACTTTGCCAAAAACGATAAAAAATTTATTTGAATATCTAATCTCTGATATTTTATATGGATAAAAATTATGACCAAATAAAATATATGAATATTCATATAAATAAAGAGATAGAGAGAGAGAGACAGACAGACAGAGAATAAAAAAATTAACATAAAATATTCCAAATATCTATCAATAAATATTTCGATTTGAGAAAATAAATCACCAATGGCACAATAAAATATTTGATTGATTATCGTCTGAATGTCTCATGATTTATCGCACTTTGTTAAATACAACAGCAATTTTTGCTCATCCATTATAACTTTCACTACATAGACTACATAAACAAAAGAATAATGAGGATTCACTACATCCATGAACCTATAAATAATTCCAATATGAATGGACGACAATTTCAAAGTGAGTTCTTCAACACTGTACTTCTCAGTTCAAAGATCAAAACATTATTTTCCAGAATATATTCTGCAACAATTATTCACATAATTTAACATAATTTCCACAACTTAATATATAAATTCCACATTCATTAAAAAATTCCTACTTCAGAAAATCCCATACACCATCCACCATAATCGAGATAAAACCATAAACGAATAATCACGATGCTTAATTTAAAATGTCCAACGACAAGTCAATCAAAATAATTACATAAACTAATCAACGCCAATCTAAAATTGCCATTCATAACATAAAAACAAAAATACAACTGTTCAATTACACGCAAATCAAAACACACATCATATATATCTCCCCGACTGTCTCGTACTTAAAATACAACAGCCAGATGATCAATAGTCCCGATGAGTCATTCTGTCTATCTTTGAAAATTCCAATGGAGGGACGCTGCCATGCAGACCGTCGAATGCGAATAAACTATAGAGGATTATGGGGGTGAATATATACATACACATACACTATCACAGCTCATTCTCTATGTCCCTATGTTCTGTTGTCGAAAGAATAATTATACCAGAGAGCGATGAGGGCGGGTATTCTGCTCAGTCTACAACGGACAAATTCAGTCTCTCGAGGGACATGGCAAAAATGGAAAATATATATACATATATATATATATAATCTTCACTGAACGCTTTTTCATGAAATTGTCACCCCAATATTTCACTGACAGTAAAACAGTTAATTCCACCCTTTGAATTAATCAACAATTTGTTTGGCAACATTTAAATGAAGAAAGAAAAAAGTTACAAAATGAAAATGAAATATAAATAAATACTATCAAAGGAGGAGGAAGTATATAAAGTATTCCCGCTCACGTGTACACCCACACAATCTTGAATTTTATAGTTTCTTCTGTGTATTACTGCCATCGCACTGCAATAATAATATATACGCACAACAACAGAACCGGCGTCACTGGCGCCGGATAACGGCTTTGTTATGCATGCTCATAATGCTTCCAGCAACGTCTGGGATGTTATGCCACTACCCCTCGCACTTCGTCGTCGTCGTCGTCGTCGTCGTCGCTCACACCCCAGAATAGCTGACGATATAACTTGCCTTATGCTATTCGGTAGTTTGCCATTGTCATTTCACCTCTATCGTTATCTCGCTTATACACAAAACTTGAGCACAATGACCTTATGAATCATGTTCATGCTCGCAGAACACAAAAAAAAACCATAATCGAATGATAATAGGAAATTGTTCCAAGGTATTTTTGAAGTAGTTTCTTTTGTGATAAAAAATGTGTCAAATGAATTTCAAGTTCCGATACAATACCATTCAAACTGATATTTGTTTCAAAAAAATTCGTATTCGAATTATCAAGAAGTTGTGCAACCAATATCAAGGTGAAAAGACACCTGTAAATATTGCTTAACAGAAGCGAATAGCTTTCCCCATATTCGTATATGAACCTAATTATTATTTATTGCAAATACATAAAAACAAAATAAAATAAAAATCACAGAGTGAATATTGAAAAATAAAGAGACTTTATGCATCCAGAAAATGAAATACAATGATTTAAAGTTAGCAAAACCCTCGAGTGTGCTTTTCACATAAATTATTGAATTTCCATTCAGACGTTATCAAATATGAGCAACGATGAACTTCTCCATTGTAACTACTCAAATCTAATATATTGTTCCATAAAATATAATCCTGTGCGAAAAAGAAAAACTCTTTCACTATAGTTGGAAAGTAAAATAACTTACGAACAAATGGAAAATTCAACATACTCTGAATAATCAAAATAAAATAAGTCTTCGTGTAAAATAGTATATCATCTCAACATTCTTATCCCGGAAATTGCTTATCTTCTACAAATACCTTGACACCATGATCGGATCGTAAACAATCGAAAACTCAACTTGTGGCGTAATCTTATATAAATATGTACACTTGTAGTATATAACCAAGAAGTGTTGTGAACGTTGCATTTTATACGACACATTTTTTACTCAAAATAAAAGTTGAAACAAAAATGTGACTCAGGAAAATTCTTCATCATTCAGGGCAAACATGTGAGTAAATATATATATACATATATATATATATATATATATATATTCTACATTGTATTATCTTCAGTCTCTAACTAAGTTTCTCATAGAAATAATCCGAAAAAAACAATTTCAAGTCTAACAATTCATGACAATCGGGAAAAAAAAGACACAACTATTATAATATATCTAAAATATATAATTAAAGAGCAATATCACAAAAACTATCGACATAATTTCTCTTCACTAATGAGAAATCATTTATTCCTGATAAAGATTAAGAGGCAAAATTATTTTCACACTGAACTTTATTGGATTCAGCTAAATTACATTTCCGACAGGGAAAAAAAAGCAGCATGACGTTGACTCATCGTGCGTGCACACGCGACTTAATGAGAATCCATCGCAACCCCCCACACTAATACCAATTAAACTCCACAAAGCGTCGTATGGAAGTATCACTGACTCATCAAACGGGAATATTGGTGGGTCGGGAGGAAAGAAACGTTCAATCAATTCTTCTATTTTCATTTCCTTTCATGTCGAAAGTATCGAAACTGTCTGACAGTTATTGATGCATCGTGAACATCTAAATGACGGTTATCCAAAATTGCATTCACCAATACATTCAACAATAATTATTGGAATAATCAATTAATAACTAAAATCCCAAAAAATACAAAATAATTCACAAAATATATCAACTTTTCGTTTATTAACATGAATTAAAATTCAACATAGGAATTCATTGCTATTAATATTCGCCAAAAATAATCGATACCAATATGCCAAAAGCCATATGAAAAATTAATTAAAAACATACACAATATGCCTGAAAACTACAAAATAATTTCACAAACATAATTCCCAATACATAAAATATACTCCGTGTGAATTTTGGCATAATCACTTTTCCATATGAATAACCACAGCTTCATGTTAAAAATTCGTAGCTAAAATTATTTTACCCATAACTCTTTTCTCTACTGCGGTGATGCGAAGAAATTACCAGCATACAAAGTGTAATGTGGTCAGTGGAGTGTACAGTGCCACACACGACATCAGAAAATGAACAAAAGAAGTGGTGAAGTTATGGACGCGTGAAAGGAACCGATATTTATACCTAAATATATATATATATGAATGCATACGTTTATGTACATAGATTGTGGCGTGGGACCCAAAGAATCGACACGATCACGTCACAATCACACACTCACACACACAAAATGAAAAAACAACAACGAAAAAACTTGCACGATGACGATTGCACTTAAAGCCACAGTTGCAAATAAATCATTTGAAATTACGGAGAAGAAAATGAAGAAAATGAAGACAATGAAAAAAATGCAAATAAAAACTACACATTAGCCACTGAGCATCAATGCTATTTGTGCAGAATAATCGACAAGAAATATGGATTTAAATATATAATATTCTCCAACGATGATGATGATGATGATGATGATTATAGAGAAACGTTTGAAGTGCTGGGAAATTGAAGAGTGTGCAAAATTGAACCTAGCAAGAAATGATACGAGAGAGTAACCAGATAAACACGTTTGCACGTGGAAGTGAGTGCGTATACATATATATATATCAGGCTCGCTGCTAATTGTGTACTGGGTATGATCGATAATAATCGCGAACAGACCTCCCGTCACTCATCCTCCTCATTTGCCCTCTCATCTCTTGCTTCAATCAATACATAAATAATTTAATCTCTCCCTTCTTGTCTATGTATTGAATTTTTAGAATGTAAGATCAATGTACAAAGGTGATTGATCTATAAACAGACACTAAAATATGTTTAGTTTAGTCAAACGAAAATTTTTCTCGAAAATTTTTCACATTTTCGATCGTATTCGATGAAGTAATTCCATTATTACTCCAATGAAAACGTAGAATAAAACATTTGAAAAAAAAAAACAGTTTCCGTTTATTAAAACAGTCACTTCCAAGTAACACCAAATACAAAATTAACAATCATACATCAAATCAAACACTCAATTCGTTTGCTCAACATCAAAATCATATTTATTCTCGATTATAACGTCAATAAATTCGACTATATACCGATCGAAACGTTCGTCTGATATAAACCTCAGATTGATCGCTTACGTTCATTTTAATTTCATCACAATGTATATTCAATTATTCAGATCGATTTCCATTTTTTTTTTTTCAATACTTCATAATTCATCAATAAGCACAACAGAGAAAGAAAAGAACCTAATCATTAAACAATCAATAACAGATACAATGCATGAAGCAGAGAGAATTATATAGCTACTGTGAACTTCCAAACCGGATCCTCTAATCGATGTGAAAAAAAAAATCCAATCTCCCGTTTCTCTATTATGCATAAAATTTTCAAGAAGTATCAGACAAAACCAACACTGTCGATATCCTGAAGACAAAACTAAACTCCAAGTAAATCCATAATCCCTTCGATTAATTAAAATTAATATAAAACAATATAAAATTGGATATTCAATCAATTCCTACTAAATCTTAATAAATGAACCACAGACATTTCACAAAATTAGTTATATAAAATTCAAACTCAATCCGGATATTAATTCTCTTTTACACTCTTCCCTCTCATCTCTTTACATCCCCATTTTACCTCTTCTCTCACTCATTTCCCTCGGTAAAACACAGCAAAGCAGATATATATATATATACATATATATTAAATTTGATCATGTGGACCACAAAGCGAAGCGAAAACGCAGTGTGCCGAGGCGACTAATTAAATTTAACCGCTTGGAGCGGCAATTTTCTCTCCGTAGTGTTATATATATATATATATATATATATATATGATGACAACCCATATACGAAACTGGAGAACCCAAGAGTTCCAAATGTTCGTTGTACACGTACATACAAGTATATATATAATAATTTTCTACTTAGCGCGCGCGTTCACACACACACACAAAGACACATTGAAAATGAACATTAATCTACGAGTCTACAGCAACACGTTTGCATCGCGTGTCACAAATATCAAAAAAGTTTCTTCATTGCTGTTTATATGGCTGTTAGAATAACACCCCGCACTACTATATATTATATTCCACCGCTTAGTTTATGATTGTTCATTATTATTTAATATATTTCGTAAAATTTCTGAATATTATATACACATTTTGTTCAATAGGTGAACAACGCACAGACTTCCCATAATTTTCTTACAAAGTGTACCAATATACAAAAATATAATACACTTTTCTTGTCATAAAATCTTCATGACTGTACACTACATTCTGTATAAAGTGTAATAACAGCAGGAGCATGAGAAAAATAATAGAGAAAATGCGAAAATTATGACACTAAATAAAAGTGAACGAGAGCTTAAGGATATAAATAGAGGACGATGCGACGCAACAGAAAAGTTGTAAAATATAAAACGACCCTCTCCTATCATCTGACCTGCGACTCGAGTAGTAATTGGCCAATTACCTTCTCTCTGTCGCACTGTAACTCTTCTTTCATGTACACTCGATATCCTCATCACTACAAAATTCCCTCTCCCTGTAAATATACCATTCTTGTACCACAATATTTCCTTTGCTATCCCCATAAAATATATACTAAAACTTTTCTTCTATCAATTTTTCTTTTTTCTCTCTTCACTCAAATGAAAAACCATATATACACATATATACTTCATTTGGTTTTCTCTTTATATCTACACCGCCCTCTCTGTTGTTTTCTTTAGTTGCTCCGAGGGCAGATCGTTATGTTGAGATTAAATTGTGGGATAACGGGCATGACGGTGGAGACGGATATAACGACGGAGTACGGAGGCGATAAGGGTCGCGAGAGGAGCCGGCACGTTCAAAACCACTACCAACACACTATATAAATGAATGTATATACAATAGCAGTATGTATATACGTATATCAACATGTCGTGAGAAAGAAGAAGTTGACTTTGGATATAAGCAGTAAGCAAAGTGCAAGGAAACGAAATATCAATAGAGAGTCAGATTAAAACACCAACCTTTTTAACGACACAAAAATTACTCCAAATATCAATATATATTTTTGTTTATTCTAACCAAATCCTCAGATTTATTGAAAAAGCAGATGACTACCAACAAACAAAAAAAAAAAAAGAATCCACTTCCAGCAAAATTTTTTCTTCAATTTCATAACTTCATAAAGGGTCAGAAAGAAACAAAAAAAAAATACACAAATAATCTGCCAAAGTATCTGTGTAGTACCACACATAAATTACTTCTTCATCTTCTTCATGTTGATATCCTCACTGATTAATGATGGGTTTGCGATATTTTTTCTTTCTTCAATATACTTTAATTCCACATAATGAACAATTCAATCTTCGTCTTAAATTAAAAATATAAAGAGAGAGAATAAAACTCACTCTTCATATAATAAACAAAAAATGTTTCTGGCTTCCATAATAACAAATAATAATTACACTTTCAAAATCCAAACTTCACTAAATTATCCTCGTCAAATAAAAATTTCCCTTGATGTTTCTTCCATTTATCTATAATTATTACCAATTACACCCGACCAAAACCCAATTTCCAATTCGCAATAGAATAACAAATTGCAAATTAAAATAATAATAATGGTTTAATCCATTAAATGGACATGCAAATGATATTATTGTGATATGTAAAATAGAGCTTTTGAATTATATAGGTGCTGGCATGATTTGAGTCTTTTCACAAAGGCCATTCTCACTCGCTTGTGTACTAGCAAACATAGACGAGCACACACACACACACACACACATATATATATAGATATGTAAATATATATGAAATGCCTATGACCGGTCCACACTCGACACCGCCGCCACAGCGGCATTGTACCGTCGAGTGGACTCTCCATCATTTTCCTTCTTTATTTTTCCCTCCCAATGTTTTTCACGTCACTTTTTTTCTCCTTTCTTTTATCCAACACCTTTGTCACTAGCGTTTCCATTATGTCTACATATATTTTCATACTATTGCTCGCCTAATTGTAATTACACAAGACATATTGCTCCAGAGACCTCCTAATTATTTATACATACATACATATATATATATAGGTATGTATAACAACACGCGTATATGCAACATAAAGTTTCGCTGTCTGGAGAGATACTTTTTTTAACGACGTGAAAGTTCAAGAAAAAGAAGAGTGGCATGAAATTGCCCCAGTAAAAATTTTTTTTTCCCTCTCCTTCACCGTTTTAAATTCACATTTTCCCCATGCAATTCATCACTTTCGTAAAGCATTTCCGCAAATGTATATATATATATATTTGGTTCATGAATTTCATTGAAAGATATACACTTAACCGCAAGTGAATATAGTCCAACGAATCTTGATGAAAAAATAAAAAAACAATTAAACAATAATAATAAATAAATAACGAAAGAAAAGTGAAAGTGATATACAACCAATAACACCTGTATGAATTTCCCAACTAACTTAATTTCCTATCTGTCTGTAATCCTTTCATCGCAATTGTACAATTGCCAGAATTATTTCGAGCGTTCGAGCATGAAAAAGCAGCAAAAA